>OZ010614.1:62825134-62832634 GCA_963932145.1 Acanthosepion lycidas
CCAAGATTTAGTGATATATATATATATATATATATATATATATATATATATATATATATATATATATATATATATATATATAATTATGTTAGTCCTTTGCAGGTAATTCTTCTTTCTTTCTCAATATGTTCTTATCTATCTCTGTTCATATTTATCTACCTCAGTCTGTTCATATCTATCTATTTCATTCTATTTCTTACCTATCTACCACTCTATCCATCTCTCTCTCTCTCTCTCTCTCTATATATATATATATATATATATATATAAACCCTTTATTCTACTTTCAACACCATCACTTGAGAAGACACCAGAAGTGTTGAAACAAAATGGCTATTTTTGTAGTGATTTTCTAACATATTTATGTTATAATTTTCGAATAAATAATTACATATATATATATATATATATATATATATATATATGTATATTTATATGTGTGTGTATAATTATTTATTCGAAAATTATAACATTATATTATAATTTTCGAATAAATAATTACATATATATATATATACATTAAGAAATGGACAAAGTCCGACAATTTATTTATTAAAGACATTTTTATGTTTAACGTTCTTTTTATAGATACAAGTATTTAAGTAAATGCTCTGTTTATAATATTAAATAATATTTACCGGCCTGAATGTCCGAGAAATTTTCATAGAATTATTCAAAGGACGAATATTTTCTATGAAAATTTCTGGGACATTCAGGCCGGTAAATGTTATTTAATACTGTTTATTATAAACAGAGCATTTACTTAAATACTTGTATCTATAAAAAGAACGTTAAACATAAAAATGTCTTTAACAAATATATATATAAATATATATATATATATATATATATATATATGTAATTATTTATTCGAAAATTATAACATAAGAGACCTATATATATATATATATATATATATATATATATATATATATATATATAACATAAGAGACCTATATATATATATATATATATATATATATATATATATATATATATATATAGGTCTCTTCATATTTGGATGCATCAGACGACAAAAATAAAATCAGCTTTATCGATTCAGATAAAAAAATGGCTGCGTTGAGTAGATTTCAACAAGACAGGACCTTCTCTAATGTAACAAGTTTCAGCCTTACTGGGGTTTGTGCAATTTTTATTCAATGCAAATACAAGATTACGAATTTTACTGTATGTACACTTTTGTTGCAACCGAGAGAAAAAGAAAAAAGAATCGTCGTAAATGAAGACAATCAGTGGCGAGTTTGGAAGTTTGAATTATGTCAGCCCTTTGCAAGCAGCGACAATATGGCAGCTTCCAACAATGCGCAAAGAGTCTTTCTCTCCCTGCAAAACTCTCGAAGACTATATGTCGGAAAACGAAGATATCTGGGGAAATCACTTCAAAATAAATCATATTGGGAGGCAATATGTAAAATTTAAATATATCGGATGTCAAAATTTAAATTGAAATGCTGAGCGTCTCAGTATCATTTGATGTCAAATGTATCCGGCGTCTGTTGCACAAGGTGCAGCAGAAATACCTCCTACCAATACCTCCTACCCATACCTCCCACATTAGCTTTCTGGGAGGTATATGTGGCAGGTATTTCTTTTTTTTTTTTGCTACTTTTTTCTCCTCTCTTTTTTCTACTTCTTTTACTTATTCTGCTTCCTTTTTTTTACTTCTTTTTCTTATTCTTTTTTCTTCTCCCCTATTTTCTTTTTTTCTCCTTCTTTTTTTGCTTCGTTTGTCTTCCCCTTCTTTTTATTTTTCTTCTCCTTCTTTATTTTCTTCTTCATCTTCTTTATTCTTCTCCTTCTCCTCTGTTTTTCGTATTTCTTCTTTTTTATTTTCTTCTCTTCTTTTTACTTCTTTTTTCCTCTCCTTCTCTCTTTCTTCTTCTTCTTCTTCTTTTTTATTTTTTCTTCTTCTTTTTCTTCTTCTGCTTCTTTTTCGTCTTTTTTCTTGTGCCTCTTCTCTTTCTTCTTTTTCTACCCCTTTTTTATCTTTTTCTTCTTTGTCTTTTTCTTCTTCTTTGTTCTCCTCCTCCTCCTTCTCCTTTTACTTCTTCTTCTCCTCCTCCTCCTTCTTTTTTCTTTTTTCTTCTGCTTCTTCTTTCTCCTCTTTTCTTCTGCTTCTCAGTATCATTCGGTGCAAAATGTAGCCCACGTTTGTTGAACTTTCTTCTCTTTCTTCATTTTTTTCTCCTTCTTGTTTTTCTTCATTTTCTTCTTTTTACTTCTTTCTTTTTTCTCTTTCTTTCTTCTTCTTTACACTTCAACTACGGGGCCACATTCTCAACTCGCTACGTGTTGCTGCCGTGGTTTTCTTAGCAATTAGATTTTTAGGGGTTTTTTTTTCTCAAGAGGGAGATGCTAACCCTTTGCCCAACGAAGTTGTCAGAACCCATTTCAAATGATATAAAACAAATGTAATCCTGGTTTGGTCTATGGCTGCTTCTGATGTTATTCATTGAAGAAGGAATCAAAATGAATAATATGTTAGACTTTTTCATAACGGTCGTCTTCGAGTATAGAATCCAGAGGTTGGCAGTGAATATTTCAGAGACAGTAGGAAAGCGTAGTTCAGGTTCGCAGTAAATATCGTAGCAAAGTAGCAGAGCCTGGTCAAGTTGGCACTGGTCCTTCGGTAGGGTAAACAAAGATGGCCGCCTTTATACACGACCGATACAAATGTTCTGCGGCTTCTGATTGGTTAAACTTCTATTGGTAGACTATAAAGGAAGTTAAGTCATCTGGATTGTCTCACTAGTCATATATATATATATCCAAAAAACCGTAACATAATACTGATTACTTGCAAATGTTGGTGAGACGGATCTGTTGTCCAGGTTGTCAGCCATATTTGAAAGACATTATGTCTTCACTCAAAACAAAGCTCTCACAGACACTGCCAGTTTGACACAGAGTTGGTACAAGAGACATTTCCGTGGATTTTTGGCAAGTCAACTTAGCCTCTATCAAACAGAACCTCTAAAGATATCATCAGGGTCGACATGTACTACTCCCTAACCGCACAACCGGGTGAAGCTTGATTGTAACCATCGTTATCTTATCAATATTTTCTTCTTCTTTTTTTACCTACATTTATATACGTTGTAAATGAAATTAAGCAAAGCTGATTAGTAAACGATTAAACATTTTCGCGGTTTTTGATGTCATTCTGGGATGGGTTTTTTTCCGCCCAAATCCGTGAACTTACACTATTTACATTATTCGGACCATTGTCCTCATCTTTGTCGCCATATTTTTCAAAGTTTCGGCCGTTGTACGCTCCGGCCTTCTTCAGTTAGTTGGAATGTCGAACTGAACCCTTTATTTCGTTCATTAGAGTATGTTTAATGTATGTCAGTTATCAAACATCTCCTGTTAATTCCTCTCTGAAGGTTCTCCACTGCCTTAACCGAGTATTGAACTCACACTCTTTGGGTCCTGTCACTGGATTAAACTAACGCCTTTATCCACTGTACCATGAGTTCTTGAGTGACATGACCCAAAGATTGTGAGTTCAATACCCGGTTATGGCATACACGCTTAGGCAATCATGTACCTTTCGATACCTGACTGAGGAGGCAGATTTTTCCTGTAGTAGGTTGCCATTTCTTTCTGCGGTAGACCAGTTGCCATCCAACGCTAGAGAACCCGGTCTGTCCTGCTATTTATCCATACCTGGGGGTGGAGAAGGAGAGGATTCATACCTTTTCCCATAGCTAAACTAGAACGTAATACATTTGTGTATGAATTACAAACAAACATACATATATATATATATATATATATATATATATATATGTATATATATATATATATATATATTATAAATTAATTGATTTAAAATAGAACTTTTTCGCTACACAGTTCTAACCATGTTTCAAAAATGGAAGCTAAAAGCTTCGAATTTAATTTTGTAATTAAATTAAAGACATTAGTTCCATTTCATCCTCAAGCGAATTTTGGAGTAACTTATTACTGGGCTTTAAAAGCACAGCAAAAATCTTAATTCACGTTTCCAAGGATACAGAGAAATCCATACACCTAGACAAGGGGTGTTTGCGAGTTCATTATCTCTGTATTTTGTTGTACCAGTTATTAGTTACATTTTGGTAGGGGTAGGGATTTGGATTTTTTTTAAATTTATTGTTAACGGCAAAAATTCTTAAGGCATTTTTTCTATTTGTATATTTAAAGATTTTTGGTGGGTGTTTAGGTTAGAAGACGTTTTATTTAACTACGATTTTAAAAAAATTCACTTTTAATTTTTAATATACTATATTTCTTTTTAAAACAAGTAAATGTATTAGAATCACTTACAGTGCGTAAAATTATTTTCACATCAAGTATAAGTATGTATATTGCTAGGTCACAATTATTTTTTTTTATAAATTTATATTTCAATATTATTTTTGACAATGACGGCAAAAATAGCTAATTAATTTCTCTGATTTAGAAAACTTTTATTTTTTATATATTTTATATAAATCCAGTAATATATATTTTCTCATGTATGTACAAAGGACATGGGTCATTCAATGGCCTACATCTTCTAGCTTTTCATCATAATTTCATTTTACTGTAGGTGTTTCACTGGATTCCTTTAAGTGACGGTAGTACTTTGAGGGAGGTGTTTAGGTTAGAATACGATTTATTTAACTACAATTTTAAAAGATGTTTAGGTAAGAATTCGTTTTAACTACAATTTTAACTATTATAGACTATTTTTTTAACAAGTAAATGTAATAAAATTACTTACAGTATATAAAATTATTTTTTCACATTAAATATAAGTATGTATATTACCTGGTCGCACTTTTTAATATTTATTTTTAAATATTATTTAAGGAAAATATTTGAAATGACGGCATAAAATAGCTATTTCATTTCTCTGATTCAGTAAATTTTTATTTTTTATAAACTTAATAATATATAGTTTCGCATGTGTGCACAAAAGACATGGGTCATTTAATGACCTAGATATTCCAGCTTTTCGTATTACATTCCATTTTACTGTAGGTGTTTTATTTGATTTGATTTGTTTAGGTGCCAGAAGTATTTCGTGAGAGATGTTTGATTTTTATATTTATTCATCCTAAATGAACTTTGATGTTGATTGAATTTTTTTTTATTTTTTTTGAACTCATGGCTAGTGTAACCTATATATATTTTTATGTTTTCAGGATTTTCAATCGAAGAGATATTGCTTTGGTATACTAATGATTCTGTGCGACATTTATTTTGTAGAGGGCAATGATGAGGGTCTCTACAGTTACATAATTTTTGTTTATCCTCATCAGTTTGTATTTTTATTTTTCCATTGTCTAATTTTTTTTGGTTTTGGGATAAGTGATAAAGATATTAGCATTATGTTTCTTAATAATTTTTCTAAGTTTTCTGTACAGCTGTAACTCAATTTTAGTGTGTTTTATTGAAAATAGTACTTAGTTTACTTCCACTAGGAAAATGCTTGACTATTACTGCGAGGAATTTTTGTCCTAAATTGTTCTTTACCATTTGGTTGTATGGGGGTGTATACCAAATTATTTTTCTACATCTGTTTTTTCTATGCTTTCCATTTTCATTTTTTATATAAGTTAGTTTTGGGTTTTTGTAGCCACTTTTTTTAGAGCCTTATTATAAGAATTGATATGCTCATCAAAAATCTTGTCATTTGCTGAATTTGTACTTATTTTCTTCTGATAGATGACGGTATATGTTTAATTAGAGTTGGGTGGGGATTTAATTTAGGGTGTATATATAAAGGATTGGTACCAGGTTTTTAGATAGATAGATAGATAGATAGATAGAGAGATAGATATATAATGAAAAGTAGAGAGATACATAATGAAAAGTAGATAGATACATAGATCATGAAAAGTAGATAGAGAGATAGGTAATGAAAACTAGATAGAAAGATAGATAGATAATGAAAAGTAGATAGATAGATAGATAATGAAAAGTAGAGAGATAGATAGATAGATAGATAGATAGATAGATAATTAAAAGTAGATAGATAGATAGATCATGAAAAGTAGATACATAGATAAATAATTAAAAGTAGAGAGATAGATAGATAATGAAAAGTAGATAGATAGATAGATAGATAGATAGATAGATAGATAGATAGATAGATACATCGTGAAAAGTAGATAGAGAGAAAGATAATGAAAAGGACTGAGGTAGATAGATAGATAGATAGATAATGAAAGGGACTGAGAAGATAGATAGATAGATAGATAATGAAAAGGACTGAGAAGATAGATAGATAGATAATGAAAAGGACTGAGGCAGATAGATAGATAGAAGGATAGACAGATAGATAGATAGATAATGAAAAGGACTAAGGCAGATAGATACATAGATAGATAGATAATGAATGACTGAGGCAGATGGATAGATAGATAGATAGATAGATAGATAGATAGATAGATAGAAAGATACATAGATAGATAGATATATAGATACATAGATAGATAGATAATGAAAAGGACTGAGGCAGATAGATAGATAGACAGATACATAGAAAGATACATAATGAAAAGGACTGAGGTAGATAGATAGATAGTTAATGAAAAGGACTGAGGTAGATAGACAGATAGATATATAGATAAATAGATAGATAATGAAAAGGACTGGGATAGATAGATAGATAGATAGAAGATGAAAAGGACTGAGGTAGATAGATAGATAGATAGATAGATAGATAGATAGATAGATAATGAAGAGGACTGGGATAGATAGATATATAGATAGATAGATAGATAGATAGATAGATAGAGAGATAGAGAGATAGAAAATGAAGGACTGAGGCAGATAGATAGATAGATAGATAGATAGACAGATAGATAGATAGATAATGAAGGACTGAGGCAGATAGATAGATAGATAGATAGATAGATAGATAGATAGATACATAGATACATAGATACATAGACAGATAGATAATGAAAAGGACTGAGGCAGATAGATAGATAGACAGATACATAGAAAGATACATAATGAAAAGGACTGAGGTAGATAGATAGATAGATAGATAGATAGATAATGAAAAGGACTGAGGTAGATAGATAGATAGATAGATAGATAGATAGATAGTTAATGAAAAGGACTGAGGTAGATAGATATATAGATAAATAGATAGATAATGAAAATGACTGGGATAGATAGATAGATAGATAGATAGATAGATAGATAGATAGATAATGAAAAGGACTGAGGTAGATAGATAGATAGATATATAGATAGATAATAAAAATGACTGAGGTAGATAGATAGATAGATATATAGATAAATAAATAGATAATGAAGAGGACTGGGATAGATAGATAGATAGATAGATAGATAGATAGATAGATAGATAATGAAAGTGACTGAGATAGATAGATAGATAGATAGATAGATAATGAAAGTGACTGAGATAGATAGATAGATAGATAGATAGATAATGAAAGTGACTGAGATAGATAGATAGATAATGAAAGTGAC
>OZ010614.1:62835134-62952634 GCA_963932145.1 Acanthosepion lycidas
AGATAGATAATGAAAAGGAATGAGGTAGATAGATAGATAGATAGATAGATCATGAAAAGGACTGAGGTAGATATATAGATATATAGATAGATAGATAATGAAAAGGACTGAGGTAGATAGATAGATAGATAGATAGATAGATAGATAGATAGATAGATAGATAGATAGATAGATAGATAAATAGATAGATAATGAAAAGGACTGAGGTAGATAGATAGATAGATAGATAGTTAATGAAAAGGACTGAGGTAGATAGATAGATAGATATATAGATAAATAGATAGATAATGAAAAGGACTGAGATAGATAGATAGATAGATAGATAGATAGATAGATAGATAATGAAAAGGACTGTGGTAGATAGATAGATAGATAGATAGATAGATAGATAATGAAAAGGACTGAGGTAGATAGATAGATAGATATATAGATAGATAATAAAAATGACTGAGGTAGATAGATAGATAGATATATAGATAAATAAATAGATAATGAAGAGGACTGGGATAGATAGATAGATAGATAGATAGATAGATAGATAGATAGATAGATAGATAGATAATGAAAGTGACTGAGATAGATAGATAGATAGATAGATAGATAGATAGATAATGAAAGTGACTGAGATAGATAGATAGATAATGAAAGTGACTGAGATAGATAGATAGATAGATAGATAGATAGATAGATAATGAAAGTGACTGAGATAGATAGATAGATAGATAGATAATAAAAGTGACTGAGATAGATAGATAGATAGATAGATAGATAGATAGATAGATAATGAAAGTGACTGAGATAGATAGATAGATAGATAGATAATGAAAGTGACTGAGATAGATAGATAGATAGATAGATAGATAGATAATGAAAGTGACTGAGATAGATAGATAGATAGATAGATAGATAATGAAAGTGACTGAGATAGATAGATAGATAGATAGATAGATAGATAGATAGATAATGAAAGTGACTGAGATAGATAGATAGATAGATGATGAAAGTGACTGAGATAGATAGATAGATAGATAGATAGATAGATAATGAAAGTGACTGAGATAGATAGATAGATAGATAGATAGAAAATGAAAGTGACTGAGATAGATAGATAGATAGATAGATAATGAAAGTGACTGAGATAGATAGATAGTTAGATAGATAGATAATGAAAGTCACTGAGATAGATAGATAGATAGATAGATAGATAGATAGATAGATAGATAATGAAAGTGACTGAGATAGATCGATAGATAGATAGATAGATAGATAGATAGATAGATAATGAAAGTGACTGAGATAGATAGATAGATAGATAGATTGATAGATAGATAATGAAAGTGACTGAGATAGATTGATAGATAGATAATGAAAGTGACTGAGATAGATAGATATATAGATAGATAATGAAAGTGACTGAGATAGATAGATAGATAGATAGATAGATAGATAGATAGATAATGAAAGAGACTGAGATAGATAGATAGATAGATAATGAAGTGAACTGAGATAGGTAGATAGATAGATAGATAGATAGATAGATAGATAGATAGATAAAGAAGTGAACTGAGATAGATAGATAGATAGATAGATAGATAATGAAGTGAACTGAGATAGATAGATAGATAGATAGATAGATAGATAATGAAGTGAAGTGAGATAGATAGATAGATAGATAATGAAGTGAACTAAGATAGATAGATAGATAATGAAGTGAACTGAGATAGATAGATAGATAGATAGATAATGAAGTGAACTGAGATAGATAGATAGATAGATAGATAATGAAGTGAACTAAGATAGATAGATAGATAGATAGATAGATAGATAGATAATGAAGTGAACTGAGATAGATAGATAGATAGATAGATAGATAATGAAGTGAACTGAGATAGATAGATAATGAAGTGAACTTAGATAGATAGATAGATAATCAAGTGAACTGAGATAGATAGATAGTTAATGAAAAGGACTGAAGCAGATAGATAGACAGATAGATAGATAGATAGATTGATATATAGATAAATAATGAAAAGGACTGAGGTAGATAGATAGATAGATAGATTGATATATAGATAGATAGTTAATGAAAAGGACTGAGGTAGATAGATAGATAGATAGATAGATAGATAGATAAATAAATAGATAGTGAAAAGGACTGGGATAGATAGATAGATAGATAGATAGATAAATAAATAGATAGTGAAAAGGACTGGGATAGATAGATAGATAGATAGATAGATAATGAAAAGAACTGAGGTAGATAGATAGATATATAGATAGATAGATAGATAGATAATGAAAAAAACTGAGGTAGATAGATAGATAGATAGATATATAGATAATGAAAAGTCTGAAGTAGATATATATATAGATAGATAATGAAAAGGACTGAGGTAGAGAGATAGATAGTGCTTTTCATTATCTATCTATCTACCTGAGTTAGATCGTTAGATAGATAGATAGATAGATAGATAGATAGATAGTTAGATAGATAGATAGATAATGAAAAGGACTGAGTTAGATCGTTAGATAGATAGATAGATAGATAGATAGATAGATAGATAGATAGATGAAAAGAACTGTTAGATCGTTAGATAGATAGATAATGAAAATGACTGAGGTAGATCGTTTGATAGATAAATAGATAGATAGATATAGACAGTTAGATAGATAATGAAAAGGAATGAGGTAGATAGATAGATAGATAGATAGATAGATCATGAAAAGGACTGAGGTAGATATATAGATATATAGATAGATAGATAATGAAAAGGACTGAGGTAGATAGATAGATAGATAGATAGATAGATAGATAGATAAATAAATAGATAATGAAAAGGACTGAGGTAGATAGATAGATAGATAGATAGATAGATAGTTAATGAAAAGGACTGAGGTAGATAGATAGATAGATAGATAGATAGATATATAGATAAATAGATAGATAATGAAAAGGACTGGGATAGATAGATAGATAGATAGATAGATAGATAGATAGATAGATAGGTAGATAATGAAAAGGACTGAGGTAGATAGATAGATAGATAGATAGATAGATAATGAAAAGGACTGAGGTAGATAGATAGATAGATAGATAGATAGATAATGAAAAGGACTGAGGTAGATAGATAGATAGATAGATAGATAGATAGATAATGAAAAGGACTGAGGTAGATAGATAGATAGATATATAGATAGATAATAAAAATGACTGAGGTAGATAGATAGATAGATATATAGATAAATAAATAGATAATGAAGAGGACTGGGATAGATAGATAGATAGATAGATAGATAGATAGATAGATAGATAGATAGATAGATAGATAGATAGATAGATAATGAAAGTGACTGAGATAGATAGATAGATAGATAGATAGATAGATAGATAGATAGATAGATAGATAATGAAAGTGACTGAGATAGATAGATAGATAGATAGATAATAAAAGTGACTGAGATAGATAGATAGATAGATAGATAATGAAAGTGACTGAGATAGATAGATAGATAGATAGATAATAAAAGTGACTGAGATAGATAGATAGATAGATAGATAGATAGATAGATAATGAAAGTGACTGAGATAGATAGATAGATAGATAGATAATGAAAGTGACTGAGATAGATAGATAGATAGATAGATAATGAAAGTGACTGAGATTGATAGATAGATAGATAATGAAAGTGACTGAGATAGATAGATAGATAGATAATCAAAGTGACTGAGATAGATAGATAGATAGATAGATAGATAATGAAAGTGACTGAGATAGATAGATAGATAGATAGATAATGAAAGTGACTGAGATAGATAGATAGATAGATAGATAATGAAAGTGACTGAGATAGATAGATAGATAGATAGATAATGAAAGTGACTGAGATAGATAGATAGATAGATAGAAAATGAAAGTGACTGAGATAGATAGATAGATAGATAAATAGATAGATAGATAATGAAAGTGACTGAGATAGATAGATAGATAGATAATGAAAGTGACTGAGATAGATAGATAGATAGATAGATAGATAGATAATGAAAGTGACTGAGATAGATAGATAGATAGATAGATAGATAGATTGATAGATAGATAATGAAAGTGACTGAGATAGATTGATAGATAGATAATGAAAGTGACTGAGATAGATAGATATATAGATAGATAATGAAAGTGACTGAGATAGATAGATAGATAGATAGATAGATAGATAATGAAAGAGACTGAGATAGATAGATAGATAGATAATGAAGTGAACTGAGATAGGTAGATAGATAGATAGATAGATAGATAGATAGATAGATAATGAAGTGAACTCAGATAGATAGATAGATAGATAATGAAGTGAACTGAGATAGATACATAGATAGATAGATAGACAGATAGATAGATAATGAAGTGAAGTGAGATAGATAGATAGATAGATAGATAGATAGATAATGAAGTGAACTGAGATAGATAGATAGATAGATAGATAATGAAGTGAACTGAGATAGATAGATAGATAGATAGATAGATAATGAAGTGAACTAAGATAGATAGATAGATAGATAGATAATGAAGTGAACTGAGATAGATAGATAGATAGATAGATAGATAGATAGATAATGAAGTGAACTGAGATAGATAGATAATGAAGTGAACTGAGATAGATAGATAGATAGATAATCAAGTGAACTGAGATAGATAGATAGTTAATGAAAAGGACTGAAGCAGATAGATAGATAGATAGATAGATAGATTGATATATAGATAAATAATGAAAAGGACTGAGGTAGATAGATAGATAGATAGATTGATATATAGATAGATAGTTAATGAAAAGGACTGAGGTAGATAGATAGATAGATAGATAGATAAATAAATAGATAGTGAAAAGGACTGGATAGATAGATAGATATATAGATAATGAAAAGAACTGAGGTAGATAGATAGATATATAGATAGATAGATAGATAGATAGATAGATAATGAAAAAAACTGAGGTAGATAGATAGATAGATAGATAGATATATAGATAATGAAAAGTCTGAAGTAGATATATATATAGATAGATAATGAAAAGGACTGAGGTAGAGAGATAGATAGTGCTTTTCATTATCTATCTATCTACCTGAGTTAGATCGTTAGATAGATAGATAGATAGATAGATAGATAGATAATGAAAAGGACTGAGTTAGATCGTTAGATAGATAGATAGATAGATAGATAGATAGATAGATGAAAAGAACTGTTAGATAGATAGATAGATAGATAGATAGATAGATAGATAGATAGATAGATAGATGAAAAGAACTGTTAGATCGTTAGATAGATAGATAATGAAAATGACTGAGGTAGATCGTTTGATAGATAAATAGATAGATAGATATAGACAGTTAGATAGATAATGAAAAGGAATGAGGTAGATAGATAGATAGATAGATAGATAGATAGATAGATCATGAAAAGGACTGAGGTAGATATATAGATATATAGATAGATAGATAATGAAAAGGACTGAGAAGATAGATAGATAGATAATGAAGAGGACTGAGGCAGATAGATAGATAGAAGGATAGAGAGATAGATAGATAGATAGATAATGAAAAGGACTGAGACAGATAGATACATAGATAGATAGATAATGAAGGACTGAGGTAGATAGATAGATAGATAGATAGATAGATAGATAGATACATAGATACATAGATACATAGATAGATAGATAATGAAAAGGACTGAGGCAGATAGATAGATAGACAGATACATAGATAGATAGATAATGAAAAGGACTGAGCTAGATAGATAGATAGATAATGAAAAGGACTAAGGTAGATAGATAGATAGATAGATAGATAGATAGATAGATAATGAAAAGGACTGAGGTAGATAGATAGATAGATAGATAGTTAATGAAAAGGACTGAGGTAGATAGATAGATAGATATATAGATAAATAGATAGATAATGAAAGGGACTGGGATAGATAGATAGATAGATAGATAGATAGATAGATAGATAGATAATGAAAAGGACTGAGGTAGATAGATAGATAGATAGATAGATAGATAGATAGATAGATAATGAAAAAGACTGAGGTAGATAGATAGATAGATAGATATATAGATAATGAAAAGGACTGAGGTAGATAGATAGATAGATAGATAGATAGATAGATAGATAGATAGATAATGAAAAGGACTGAGGTAGATAGATAGATATATAGATAGATAGATAGATAATGAAAAGGACTGAGGTAGATAGATAGATATATAGATAGATAGATAGATAGATAATGAAGGTGACTGAGATAGATAGATAGATAGATAATGAAGAGGACTGGGATAGATAGATAGATAATGAAGGTGACTGAGATAGATAGATAGATAGATAGATAGATAGATAGATAGATAGATAGATAGATAGATAATGAAGGTGACTGAGATAGATAGATAGATAGATAGATAATGAAAGTGACTGAGATAGATAGATAGATAATGAAGGTGACTGAGATAGATAGATAGATAGATAATGAAAGTGACTGAGATAGATAGATAGATAGATAGATAGATAATGAAAGTGACTGAGATAGATAGATAGATAGATAGATAGATAATGAAAGTGACTGAGATAGATAGATAGATAGATAGATAGATAATGAAAGTGACTGAGATAGATAGATAGATAGATAGATAGATAGATAATGAAAGTTACTGAGATACATAGATATATAGATAGATAGATAGATAATGAAAGTGACTGAGATAGATAGATATATAGATAGATAGATAGATAGATAATGAAGTGAACTGAGAAAGACAGATAGATAGATAGATAGATAGATAGAGAGATAATGAAGTGAACTGAGATAGATACATAGATAGATAGATAGATAGATTGATATATAGATAAATAATTAAAAGCACTGAGGTAGATAGATAGATAGATAGATTGATATATAGATAGATAGTTAATGAAAAGGACTGACGTAGATAGATAGATAGATAGATATATAGATAAATAAATAGATAGTGAAAAGGACTGGGATAGATAGATAGATAGATAGATAGATAGATAGATAGATAGATAGATAGATAATGAAAAGAACTGAGGTAGATAGATAGATAGATAATGAAAAGAACTGAGGTAGATAGATAGATATATAGATAGATAGATAATGAAAAAAACTGAGGTAGGTAGATAGATAGATAGATATATAGATAATGAAAAGTCTGAAGTAGATATATATATAGATAGATAATGAAAAGGACAGAGGTAGAGAGATATATAGTGCTTTTCATTATCTATCTATCGACCTGAGTTAGATCGTTAGATAGATAGATAGATAGATAGATAGATAGATAATGAAAAGGACTGACTTAGATCGTTAGATAGATAGTGAGATAGATAGATAGATAATGAAGTGAACTGAGATAGATAGATAGATAGATAGATAGATAGATAGATAGATAATGAAGTGAACTGAGATAGATAGATAGATAGATAGATAGATAGATAGATAGATAGATAGATAATGAAGTGAACTGAGATAGATAGATTGATAGATAGATAATGAAGTGAACTGAGATAGATAGATAGATAGATAGATAATGAAGTGAACTGAGATAGATAGATAGATAGATAATGAAGTGAACTGAGATAGATAGATAGATAGATAGATAATGAAGTGAACTGAGATAGATAGTTAGATAGATAGATAATCAAGTGAACTGAGATAGATAGATAGTTAATGAAAAGGACTGAAGCAGATAGATAGATAGATAGATAGATAGATAGATAGATAGATAGATTGATATATAGATAAATAATGAAAAGGACTGAGGTAGATAGATAGATAGATAGATTGATATATAGATAAATAATGAAAAGGACTGAGGTAGATAGATAGATAGATAGATAGATAGATAGATTGATTGATATATATATAGATAGTTAATGAAAAGGACTGAGGTAGATAGATATAAAGATAAATAGATAGATAATGAAAAGGACTGGGATAGATAGATAGATAGATAGATTGATAGATAGATAGATAGATAGATAGATAATGAAAAGGACTGAGGTAGATAGATAGATAGATAGATAGATAGATAGATAGATAGATAGATAATAAAAAGGACTGTGGTAGATAGATAGATAGATAGATAATAAAAAGGACTGTGGTAGATAGATAGATAGATAGATAGATAGATAGATAGATAGATAGATAGATAGATAGATAGATAATGAAGAGGACTGGGATAGATAGATAGATAGGTTGATTGATAGATAGATAATGAAGAGGACTGGGATAGATAGATAGATAGATAGATAGATAGATAGATAGATAGATAATGAAAGTGACTGAGATAGATAGATAGATAGATAGATAGATAGATAGATAGATAGATAGATAGATAGATAGATAGATAATGAAAGTGACTGGGATAGATAGATAGATAGATAGATAGATAGATAGATAGATAGATAGATAGATAGATAGATAATGAAAGTGACTGAGATAGGTAGATAGATAGATAATGAAAGTGACTGAGATAGATAGATAGATAGATAGATAGATAATGAAAGTGACTGAGATAGATAGATAGATAGATAGATAGATAGATAATGAAAGTGACTGAGATAGATAGATAGATAATGAAAGTGACTGAGATAGATAGATAGTTAGATAGATAGATAGATAATGAAAGTGACTGGGATAGATAGATAGATAGATAGATAGATAATGAAAGTGACTGGGATAGATAGATAGATAGATAGATAGATAATGAAAGTGACTGAGATAGATAGATAGATAGATAGATAGATAGATAATGAAAGTGACTGAGATAGATAGATAGATAGATAGATAGATAGATAGATAATGAAAGTGACTGAGATAGATAGATAGATAGATAGATAATGAAAGTGACTGAGATAGATAGATAGATAGATAAATAGATAGATAATGAAAGTGACTGAGATAGATAGATAGATAGATAGATAATGAAAGTGACTGAGATATATAGATAGATAGATAGATAATGAAAGTGACTGAGATAGATAGATAGATCGATAGATAGATAATCAAAGTGATTGAGATATATAGATAGATAGATAGATAGATAGATAGATAGATAGATAATCAAAGTGACTGAGATAGATAGATAGATAGATCGATAGATAGATAATCAAAGTGATTGAGATATATAGATAGATAGATAGATAGATAGATAGATAATCAAAGTGACTGAGATAGATAGATAGATAGATAGATAGATAGATAATGAAGTGAACTGAGATAGATAGATAGATAGATAGATAATGAAGTGAACTGAGATAGATAGATAGATAGATAGATAATGAAGTGAACTGAGATAGATAGATAATGAAGTGAACTGAGATAGATAGATAGATAGATAGATAGATAGATAATGAAGTGAACTGAGATAGATAGATAGATAGATAGATAGATAGATAGATAGATACATAGATAGATATATAATGAAAAGGACTGTGGTAGGTAGATAGATAGATAGATAGTTAATGAAAAGGACTGAAGCAGATAGATAGATAGATAGATATATTGATATATAGATAAATAATGAAAAGGACTGAGGTAGATAGATAGATAGATAGATAGATAGATAGATTGATATATAGATATATAATGAAAAGGATAGATAGATAGATAGATAATGAAAGGGACTGAGAAGATAGATAGATAGATAGATAATGAAAAGGACTGAGGTAGATAGATAGATAGATAGATAAATAGATAGATAAATAAAAGAACTGAGATAGATAGGTATATAGATAGATAAATAGATAGATAATGAAAAGGACTGAGATAGATAGATAGATAGATAGATAATGAAAGTGACTGAGGTAGATAGATAGATAATGAAAGTTACTGAGGTAGATAGATAGATAGATAATGAAAGTGACTGAGGTAGATAGATAGATAGATAATGAAAGTGACTGAGGTAGATATATAGATAGATAATGAAAAGGACTCAGGTATATAGATAGATAGATAGATAGATAGATAGATAATGAAAAGGACTGAGGTATATAGATAGATAGATAGATAGATAGATAAATAATGAAAAGGACTGAGGTATATAGATAGATAGATAATGAAAAGCACTGAGGTATATAGATAGATAGATAGATAGATAGATAATGAAAAGGACTGAGGTATATAGATAGATAGATAGATAGATAGATAGATAGATAGATAGATAGATAATGAAAAGGACTGAGGTATATAGATAGATAGATAATGAAAAGGACTGAGGTATATAGATAGATGGATAGATAGATAGATAGATAGATAATGAAAAGGACTGAGGTATATAGATAGATAGATAATGAAAAGGACTGAGGTATATAGATAGATAGATAATGAAAAGGACTTATGTATATAGATAGATAGATAGATAGATAATGAAAAGGACTGAGGTATTTAGATAGATAGATAGATAATGAAAAGGACTGAGGTATATAGATAGATAGATAGATAGATAGATAGATAGATAGATAGATAGATAATGAAAAGGACTGAGGTATATAGATAGAGAGATAGATAGATAATGAAAAGGACTGAGGTATATAGATAGAGAGATAGATAGATAATGAAAAGGACTGAGGTATATAGATAGATAGATAATGAAAAGGACTGAGGTATATAGATAGATAGATAGATAGATAGATAGATAGATAGATAATGAAAAGGACTGAGGTATATAGATAGATAGATAGATAGTTTGATAATGAAAAGGACTGAGGTAGTTAGATAGATAGATAGATAGATAGATAGATAGATAGATAATGAAAAGGACTGAGGTAGAGAGATAGATAGATAGATAATGAAAAGGACTGAGATAGATAGATAGATAGATAGATAGATAGATAGATAGATAGATAGATAATGAAAAGGGCTGAGCTAGAGAGAGAAATAGATAATGAAAAGGACTGAGGTAGAGAGATAGATATATAGAGAGATATTGAAAAGGACTCAGATAGATAGACAGATAGATAGATAGATAGATAATGAAAAGGACATAGATAGATAGATAGATAGATAGATAGATAGATAGATAGATAATGAAAAGGACTTAGATAGATAGATAATGAAAAGGACTTAGATAGATAGATAGATAGATAGATAGATAGATAATGAAAAGGAATTAGATAGATAGATAGATAGATAATGAAAAGGAATTAGATAGATAGATAGATAGATAGCTAATGAAAAGGCCTGAGATAGATAGATAGATAATGAAAAGGACTGAGATAGATAGATAGATAGATAGATAGATAGATAGATAGATAGATAATGAAAAGGACTGACATAGATAGATAGATAGATAGATAGATAGATGAACAGAAATAGATGTTATCATACCCTCTATGCTGTTATTCATTGGTGTTGCTTTAATAGAAACAATCTTTTGCTACATAGCAGAAATCTTTCTATGCCCAACAGCCTTAGTCTCGTTTATATATCTATTGTAGTTTTTTGTGTGTGTGAAAAACTAGAACGTCATACTATTGTTTTGTGTATTAATTGCTCGCACGCACACACACACACACACACACACAATTATTCTCTGATTTGTCTAAGTTGAATGGATTAAATTGTGTGATATTAAGTAATAGTGTCTTTTTTGTCGTGCTTTTCCTATTTTCATTTTAATTGTGGTAAAATATTTTGGCAGGTTGAAAGTTTCTCTTTTCTTTTTCTCTCCTCATTTTCTTTTTTCTAGTGAAGAAAGTAAACACTTTTCCATTAATTATTCATCAGGCAAAAAAACGTTTCCAGAACTGTTTTAATTTGACTGGTTTCCTCGCATATTGCAATTTGCTGGTCTTTGAGGTCTCGTTACCAAGGAGATCATTTACTCACGTATATTTTCCAGTCACTTCCAGGGTCTGAGCGCAACTCTATACTCCATAATAGCTATCTATTTATATTTCTGAGATGAGGTATTAAGTACACTATTTACATTGTTCAGACTATCTCAACGTTTCGGCCTTTGTACGCTCCGGCCTTCTTCGGGTGGTTGGAATGTTGAACTGAACCCTTTTATTTCGCTCACTGGGGTAGACTGTTCTAGTTCCACATGCCATATTTAATGTATGTCAGTTATCAGTTATCTCCTGGTAATTCCCCTCTCCAAGTTCTCCACTGCCTTAACCAGGTATTGAACTCACAATTCTTTGGATCCTTGAGGACACAGGCGTTGGTTAGATCCAGTGACAGGACCCAAATAGTGTTAGTTCAATCCTCGGCCTAGTTTTATTTCATCCTCAAGTGAACTCTGGAATTCCTTATTAAAAGGATTGGTTTTCTCCATATCCATAGAAACTAATATGATGAATGTATATGCTTATAAAGGTCCGTAAATTTCAAAATTAGTTATTCCAATAATCGCTTAGACAGAACTAGGTAATTTAATTTAATTTAATTTCTATAATTGAATGTGAAGTTTTTAGCTTCTGTTTTTGAAACATGGCAATTCCTATGTACCGATGGAATCATATTTTTAAAAAAAGTTATATATATATATATATATATATATATATATATAAATATATATATATATATATACATATATATATATACATATATATATATACATATATATATATACATATTTATATATATACATATTTATATATATACATATATATATATACATATTTATATATATACATATTTATATATATACATATATATATACATATTTATATATATATACATATATATATACATATTTATATATATATACATATATATATACATATTTATATATATACATATATATATGTATATATATATATACATATATATATACATATTTATATATATACATATATATATGTATATACATATATATATATACATATATATATACATATTTATATATATACATATATATATGTATATACATATATATATATACATATATATATACATATTTATATATATATACATATATATATACATATTTATATATATATATACATATATATATACATATACATATATATATACATATTTATATATATATACATATATATATACATATTTATATATATATATACATATATATATACATATATACATATATGCATATATATATATACATACATATATATATATACATACATATATATATATATATATATATATATATATATATATGTATATTAGAAATAATATTTTAGGGTAGATCAAATATATACTTTGCTTCATTTTTAAAGTCCCATGTGTTGCACAGAATGTGCAATGTGTGTTCAAATTAATTTCCGTCGGGATTGAAGTTGTACATTCGAGATGTGCATTAATTTTGAAAATTTCAGTATGTTATGTCTGTTTAAATTAAACGATAAAATATATCCTTTAACGGATATTAGTATACAACACAGCCTCTTTTAATTAGAGAATAAGATTTAACTTCGAATTTGATAAGAGAAAAAGATCGATTTAAATTAGCATTATGAAACTGTTGACAAGTGTAATGACAGAAGCCAACGCACACTACCAATAACAGGCATTTATTGATTTTATATCTATTTCAAACCAGAAATAAAATGCCTAGATTGGAAGCCAAATGTCATTTTCAAAGTAAAAAAAAAAAAAAAAACACATTTTAATACTGTTTATTTTATTCAGTCAAGCTAGGTCGGACATTCATAAGTTGGCCATCACGGTCCTACATCAAGATCGGAAGGTCATTAGGTTTGTGTCTGTTCAATGTTGGCGAATATTGAGTGACCAGGACGGCTTGTGCCATGGTTAGGTGTCCGGAGCCGTAGATCAAGCTCATGTTTTGCTTGCCAACACTGACCTGCAAAACGCATTCTGCGTTCGCGTAAGATTGTTGAAATATCAGGGATAGGTCCATAGAACTGTGATTTATACATGGAACCCAAAAGGACTGTGATTTATTTGGATGTTGTCTACAGCAAATGTTAAGTATAGCTCTCTTCATCTGACTGTAAACTAGGTTTTACTCATCAAGACTCAAGTCGATATCCCGCAAGAAAGTTCTTGTTTTACTCGCCAGGATTGTCCAGCAGAACGTATTCTACGTAAGATTGTATAAATATGGATCCTGTGATTTAGTTGGATATTGTCTCCAAGAGATGTTAAGTTTAGCTCTTATCATCTGAGTGTAAGTTCCATCAAGCTTAGATTCTAAGGATTTTTATGAGTAACACAGCAACTATAATGGTCCTGCATCAAGGTCAGAAGGTCTATTAGGGAGGTATTCTGTTTCATAACATAGCTGGTCAATGTAGGTGGTTGCTGGGCGACCAACCCATCTTGCTCGTTGGCTAGGTGTCTAGAGCAGTAGATCACTGGTGAATTCTTGTTTTGCTCGATAGCAGTGTCCTGCAAAGGGCATTCTGTATTCACATAAGATTGTAGAAATATCAGGGATAGGTCCATAGAACTGTGATTTAGTTAGATTTAGTCTCCAAGAGATGTTAAACATGCAATGTTAACAGCAAAAATTGCAATATGAGCACTGGTAAAAATGGTTTCTGAAGATATCAAATTTAAAATAAAGACAGAGAAAAGTGATAATAACATCAAAAATTGCATTATGAGCTCTGGTAAAAACAGTAAATGATAACAGCAAAAATTGCAATATGAGCACTGGTAAAAAACGGTTACTGAAGACATTAGGTTTATAAGTCCCAGAACTTCATACCCAGATGTCCTCAAGGACTCTTCTAGTTCGTGCCATGTTTAATGGATGTCAGTTATCAGTTATCTCCTGTTAATTTCTCTCTCCAAGTTCTCCACTGCCCTAACCAGGTATTGAACTCACAACTCTTTGGATCATTGAGGACACATGGCACAGTGGATAAAGGTGTTGGTTAGATCCAGTGACAGGACCCAAAGAGTGTGAGTTCAATACCCGGTTAAGGCAGTGGAGAACTTTCAGAGGGGAATTAACAGGAGATAACTGATAACTGACATCCATTAAACATGGCACGTGGAACTAGAACAGTCTACCCCAGTGAGCGAAATAAAGGGTTCAGTTCGACATTCCAATCACCTGAAGAAGACCGGAGCTGTACAATGGCTGAAATGTGATAAATATGGCGACATAGATGAGGAGAATAATCCGAATAATGTAAATAGTGTAAGGGATGTTAAGTTTAGCTCTTATCATCTGAGTGTAGGTTCCATCAAGCTTAGAGTCTAGGGGTTTAGCTCTTATCATCTGAGTGTAAGTTCCATCAAGCTTAGAGTCTAGGGTTTTAGCTCTTATCATCTGAGTGTAGGTTCCATCAAGCTTAGAGTCTAGGGGTTTAGTTCTTATCAGCTGAGTGTAGGTTCCATCAAGCTTAGAGTCTAGGGGTTTAGCTCTTATCATCTGAGTGTAAGTTCCATCAAGCTTAGAGTCTAGGGTTTTAGCTCTTATCATCTGAGTGTAGGTTCCATCAAGCTTAGAGTCTAGGGTTTTAGCTCTTATCATCTGAGTGTAGGTTCCATCAAGCTTAGAGTCTAGGGTTTTAGCTCTTATCATCTGAGTGTAGGTTCCATCAAGCTTAGAGTCAAGGGGTTTAGTTCTTATCAGCTGAGTGTAGGTTCCATCAAGCTTAGAGTCTAGGGTTTTAGCTCTTATCATCTGAGTGTAGGTTCCATCAAGCTTAGAGTCTAGGGTTTTAGCTCTTATCATCTGAGTGTAGGTTCCATCAAGCTTAGAGCCTAGGGTTTTAGCTCTTATCATCTGAGTGTAGGTTCCATCAAGCTTAGAGTCTAGGGTTTTAGTTAATGTCCAAGTAGTGGCACCATACATTAACTCCACCTCTACAGTGGCTTGAAAGTATCTCCGCTTGAGGTTGTCTGGTAGATCAGATTTCCAAATTACATCCATTTTATTCAAGGCAGCCAATGTTATTCATAATGACGGTCGTCTTCGAGTATAGAATCCAGAGGTTAGCAGTGAATATTTCGAAGACAGTAGGAAAGCGTTGTTCAGGTTAGCAGTGGATATTTTGGTAAAAGGTAGCAGAGCATAGTTCGTCGTTCTGTTTCTTTTCGCCTGACAAGCTGAACTGGACATTCCGGTAGAGTGAACAAAATGGCCGCCTTTATACACGACGGATTGAATATTCTACGTCTTCTGATTGGTTAACCTTCTATTGGTGGACTATAAAGTGAGTTAAATCATTTGAGCTAACTCACTAATTACATTATATATACACAAAAAACTGTAACCCCCCCCCTTATTTTGGGTATATTATGGAATCTTCCTTCAAAAATATTAGTAAAGTATTTGGAATAAAATTATTTGTTACATATTAATATTGACTTTACTAATATTTTTGAAGGAATATTCCATAATATACCCCAAATAAGGGGGGGTGTTACAGCCAAGTCTTTAGCTATGCAGATATTCATATCATTTTCAGTAGAATTTAATTCGCTTCCTACATATGTAAAAGATTCAACAGATTTTATTGTTTCATCTGGGACAGTCTATATTGAGCTTTGCTGGTTGAAATCTATGAGTTCAGTTTTAGAGACATTGACATAGAGTCCAACATCGTTAGCAGGATTTTCTAGATTACGTAGAATTTTGGCATTGGTTGTCTAATTGAATTTAATCAAAGGATTGTACGACATATACGCCACTCAGATAAAATAAATGTTCTTGTTCTCTCAAGAAGGCCCCATTGCCTTGGACGTCTATTGGGACTCACTCTCACCTCAGACCACAAGTGGAGCACATATATCCGATCTATTGTTAAAGTTGCTGGAAAAATGATCGGTTCATTGTACCGCTCCAGTAAGTATCTGAATCCCCTGCTATACTGCCGGCTTATGGCCACATTACGTTGAAACACCGGTTTCCGTAAGATCACCGAAGTTAAGCAGTACCTAGGTGGGTGACAAACCTGGGAATATCAGGTGCTGTAAGCCTGGATGTGCGGGTGGTGTAATGGATAATGGATCGGAATTGTTAATCGGAGAGCCGAGTTCCAATCCCAGTTGGGTTCGTTGTATTCACTTAAGAGCAAATACCTTTCGGAAGGGTATGAAACCATCTATTCTCCCTCCAGTTATGGGTTAATTAGTAAGGCTTGTATCACTGAAACATTTTCCTTCTTCATCAGCCGTTCCCTCTAAGGATGTGGGCGATCATGGGTCTCCACAATTTCCTATCCTTGTTAACTCTTAATAAATGTTGACTTTTTTGTTATTACTCCAAAACCCTGTTTCGCTATCCATTTACTCAAGCTCACTGATTAGATTATGCATTGTTTTCCTCTGTCCCTCTAGCTTTCAATATGTCCTCTGTGTACCAGATTTTCCAAGCCTTCTTTCCTCATTATGTACCCTAGAAATCTCAGCTGTCTTTTCCTGATGTGAAACATTTTTCTTCTTCATGTGCCGTGTCCTCTAAAGATGTAGGTGATCATGGCTCTCCGCAATTTCCTATCTTTGTTAGCTCTTAATAAATGTTGTCTTTTTCTTATTACCTCAAAACTCTGTTCTGCCATTCATTTACTCAAGCTAAGTGTATGCATTGTTTTCCTCTGTCCCTCTTGTCTTCAATCTGTCCTGTAGGTATCAAGTTTTCCGAATCCTCTTTCCTCATTATGTGCTCTAGAAATCTCAGCTGTCTTTCCCTGGTGTTAAGTATAAGTTACCTTTTTGCTGCCATTGTCTCTAGAACTTTGTCATTGGTCACGTGATCGGTTCATGGTATACTCAGCATCCTTCTGTTGAACATTATTATCCCTCCCTCGCAAAAAAATTCCTTACACTCTAAAAAATATTTTCTGGATTTAAATAACCAGCAAACGCTTGATAAGCCATAGAAAAACGAATCAATCTTTTATTCTTCTTTTTATTAAAATTGTTTGCGATGATGTATTCTCGCCATTTAAATCATTAACTTCTATATATGTTTTTTGTATGAATGATTCATGTAATTATAAATTGAACTGCACCTATAATCGATATATATATATATATATATATATATATATATATATATATATATATATATATATATACTGATGCAAAAGAATTACATTTGAAATAACACCGGCTTGAGTTTCATTCTTCTTAAATATTTTTAGTATGGGAAGAGGACAGGGTGGAGGTACACGAACTAAAGAAAAACCGGTACGAGTCACTGTGTGTCGAGTGTATGGAAAATGGTTGGACGTGTCACGTGATGCCTATTGAGATTGGGTGCCGTGGGTTTCTGGGACATTCGGTCATTCCCTTCCTTTCAAAAATAGGCATCACAGGCCGTTGGTTGAAAAGCGTTTCGAATCGCCTTCAAAATATTGTTCAACACGCGTCATGTTGGATTTGGTCGAGATCAAAACAAGCAAATAAAATGCGCGCAACATGACGACCTAACATGCGCAAGTGAGATATTTGCCTGGTCGTCTATAACGACTTTTACGAGCGCGTCAATAACGTCAAACGCGTTCAGGAAACTTTCGTTGCAGGTATTAGGTTGGTGCAAAAATAATGACGTTTTCTCACATATGTTACTCTGTGAGAAAAAGTCATTATTTTTGCACCAACCTAATAGATTTTACTTAAAGGAACAATTATTTAGCTTATCTTCATACCCTGCCAGGTGGCAAACGCTGCTGGTGGCGCCAGGGGTGGCGGTCCCGCCATAGCCACCGCAACCGTGATATCATCCCTGGTCGGCGGCTGATGAAGACAGGGTATCGCACGTGCTAACACGTTGTATGTTAAAAAAAATAGATGCATTTTACTTTGAAAATATCTTGGTTTTTGTTTGTTTGTTTTTTTTTTTCGGAATTCTTAGAAGTCTATCTGGTATTACTGGGGTTGCAACACGGTCTTTTCTCGAAACAATACCCCGGTGTGTTAGCGTGAACGAAAGTCTTCAGCGGCCTTCATAAGTTCTCCGTCTCGTATGTTTAGTTACCTGCAAACGCATGCAGAATGTCTCGCTTTATCTGTCAAAACTGATAACGAATACAGTAGGTGCTTCAACGGCTGTTAACAAAAAAAAATACTTTTGATACACCCTTATATATAATAATAATTATTATTATTATTATTATATTAATAATATAGTGTCAGCATAGAAAGCCTTTAGATGTGTAGATGAAATAAAATTTAGAGTCAAGGACTGCAAAAAAAAGGAAAGAATTTTGGTACACCAAAATATGTAGTAATAATAATAAGAAGAAGAAGAAGAAGAAGAAGAGAAATAATAACAACAATACTAACAATAATAATAATAGAAATGATAAAAATAATATAACAATAATAATAACAACAACAATAATAATAATAGAAATACTAACAACAATAATAATAACAACAATAATAATAATAATAATAGAAATAATAATGACAATAATAACAACAATAATAGAAATAATAACAACAATAATAACAATAAGAAGAAAAATGATAATAATAATAATAGAAGTAATAACAACAACAATAATAATAATAGAAATAATGACAACAATAATAATAATAATAATAATAACAACAATAATAATAGAAATAATAATAACAATAATAGTAATAACAATAATAATAGAAATAATAATAGAAATAATAACAACAATAATAATAATAGAAATAATGATAATAACAATAATAATAATGACAATAATAACAATAATAATAATAGAAATAATAATAACAACAATAATAGCAATAAGAAGAAGAAAAATGATAATAATAATAATAGAAGTAATAACAACAATAATAATAACAACAATAATAATAATAGAAATAATAATAACAATAATAACAATAACAATATTAATAATATATATAATAATAACATTAATAACAATAATAATAATAGAAATAATAACAACAACAATAATAGTAGAAATAATAATAGAGTGACTTCATAGATAGTCTTTAGAAATGTAGATGAAATAAGTTTTGGATGAAAGGGTTGTAAAAAAAAGAAAATAGTTTTGATACATACAGATATATAATAATAATAATAATAATAATAATAATAATAATAATAATAGTAATAATAATAATGGTGAACTAGCAAAAAGGGAATATACCCTCAGACACAACAAGGTAGCGACATGTGTGCACTGGAAGATATGCGAGAAGCGCAAAATCGAAACCACTGGGAGATGGTATGACCACCAACCAGACATAGTTATCCAAAATAATGATGTAACTATCCTCAGGGACATGTCAATTCAACCTGACAGGGAAATAAAAGCCGACAGACCAGATATTATCATAAAAGACAAGAAATCCAGGAAGTGTATGCTTCTTGACATAGCAGTGCCCATCTGAGAGAAACGCCTACTTAAAAATTATCGAGAAATTGTCCAAATACAAAGACCTGGGGATCGAGATCAACAGGATGTGGGGAATGAAGACTGAGAATGTACCAATAGTAATCGGAGCACTGGACCTCGTGAGAAAAGGAATGGTCAATTTTACAAACAGTGTCCCAGTAGGTAACATCGTTGCCCAGAAAATCGCTCTTCTAGAAACATCCCATATACAAAGAAAAATGCTATCAATTAAATGACAATTCTCCTATAGAGCCGAAGGACCATAGTTTGAACCAAGCTCTACAGGATACAAAGCAGGAAACTTGACACACTAATAATAATAATAATAATAATAATAATAATAATAATAAAGTCAAATGTAACCGACCAGATACAGAAACGATGTCACGATAGACCGCTTCACTCTATCCGTACCAAAGAAGCTGATGCAAAAAAAAAAAACCGTGCCCATCAGTGGCTACGCAGTGCAGGGTTGAAAGCTGAAACTGAAGTTTTTATCCTTGCTGCACAGGACCAATGCTTGCTAACTAGAAATTATCAGGCACACATACTGAAAAACTGTGTTAGTCCAAAATGCAGATTCTGTGATAAATATCCAGAAACAATTGATCATCTTGTATCAGGTTACGTGGTATTGGCACCCACTGAATATAAAACCCGGCATGACAGAGTGGGCCAATATCTGCACTGGATAATCTGCAGCACTTACGAAAAGGAAACTGCAAGAACACCCACCCAAACCCAATACTGTAACAATTTTATGGGACTACACAATACACGCAGACAGAACAATCAAAGCTATCCCCTGATAAAGTGATTAGAGTTCGCAATGAGAAAATGCGGCTCCTTATTGAAATGACAGTCCCTGCAGACCGCAATGTATCTTTGAAGATCTTTAATAGATCTTTGAATAGTGTTGTAACCTAGAAAATGTATGAGAAATAAACAAAACGGAAGTTGGAAATTAAATGGTAATCTTTATAACATCAACAAAATACAATACTCGCCAGCGGCGTCAAGTGGGTAAACCACTGCTAATGGTGGACTACTTAGACAGCATATTACACCCACTTACAATAGTGTCCAAAGTATTTATGAGGATTGGAACATACCCATTAGACTTCATAGGTACGGTATATAATAGATAGATAGATAGATAGATAGTCTGTTCAGATCTATCTATCTATCTATCTATCTCAGTCTGTTCAGATCTATCTATCTGAGATAGATAGATAGATAGATAGATCTGAACAGACTGAGATAGATAGATAGATAGATATAAACAGACTTAGATAGATAGATAGATACGAACAGACTTAGATAGATAGATAGATAGATATGAACAGACTTAGATAGATAGATAGATATGAACAGACTTAGATAGATAGATAGATAGATAGATATGAACAGACTTAGATAGATAGATAGATATGAACAGACTTAGATAGATAGATAGATATGAACAGACTTAGATAGATAGATAGATAGATAGATAGATAGATAGATATGAACAGACATAGATAGATAGATAGATAGATATGAACAGACTGAGATAGATAGATAGATAGATAGATATGAACAGACTGAGATAGATAGATAGATAGATAGATAGATAGATAGATATGAACAGACGGAGATAGATAGATAGATAGATAGATAGATAGATAGATAGATAGATATGAACAGACGGAGATAGATAGATAGATAGATAGATAGATAGATAGATAGATAGATAGATAGATATGAACAGACGGAGATAGATAGATAGATAGATAGATAGATAGATAGATAGATAGATAGATAGATAGATAGATATGAACAGACGGAGATAGATAGATAGATAGATAGATATGAACAGACGGAGATAGATAGATAGATAGATAGATATGAACAGACTGAGATAGATAGATAGATAGATAGATAGATAGATAGATATGAACAGACGGAGATAGATAGATAGATAGATAGATAGATAGATAGATAGATAGATAGATATGAACAGACTGAGATAGATAGATAGATAGATAGATAGATAGATAGATAGATAGATAGATAGATAGATAGATATGAACAGACTGAGATAGATAGATAGATAGATAGATAGATATGAACAGACTGAGATAGATAGATAGATAGATAGATAGATAGATATGAACAGACTGAGATAGATAGATAGATAGATAGATAGATAGATAGATAGATAGATAGATATGAACAGACTGAGATAGATAGATAGATATGAACAGACGGAGATAGATAGATTGTGTCGTAACCTAGAAAGGGTAACTGAATGAGGAATAGACAAAACGGAGGTTGGAAATGAAATGGTTATCTTTATAACATCAATAAAAATACAATACTCGTCAGCGGCGTGAAGTAGGTAAACCACTGCTAGTGGTGAAAGCATATTACGATATTTACCTGCCTCCCCACGGAGTAGGATACGGCACAAGGCCAAATTTATGTGGGTAAATCCGAGCCCGTAGAGAGATCGTTGCAGCAAGAACTTCACACGCTGATAGCTCACGCTGTATATATATATATATATATATATATATATAACACAAAGAAAATCCTTAAATGTATTCATGAAATAAGCTTTGTAGAAAAGGCATGAAACAAACGGGAGTAGATTTGACATAATTGTTATCGAATTCATCTCATCTGTTGTCGCTAACATGGTGAGATCGAACCGTATTGACGAATCGTTCCTTCTTCCTGCAACAAAGCGTCGTCATTTGCAGATTCTCTGCCCGGTATTTTTTTTTTGTCAGCGCTCCATTTACTCTGGCCCTGTGTCACACTTAACCTCAGTAGCAATCAAAATAATGAGCAGAATTGGACGGAATGTTCGAAGAAATATTAAAAGCACTTACAGACACAATTATCATTATTATTATTATTATTATTATTATTATTATTATTGTTATCAAAGAAAATCGTCAAGTGCTAAAGATCCTAACATTCAGGATTGGGCACCTCGACGTGGTGTAATGGTTAACAAGCTTATCTCGTATGATCAATGACGACGGAGTAGTGAGTCAGATCCTCGTTAGGTACACCATACTTTCGGCCTTGAGGCACATTTAAGCTACGCTTGTTAATGGTTTACAAGCTGGTCTCGCTAGATCAATTACGACTGATTAGTGAGTTCGAGCCTCACTAGGTCCTCCACACTTTCGGTCTTGTGTCATCTCTAAGCTACACTTTGTAAATAATGGTTTGTAAGCTTGTCTTGCTAGATCTATTATGACTGAAAAGCGAGTTGGATCCTTAGTGGGTGCTCTATACTTTCTGCTTTGTGTCACATCTAATCTACGCTTTATAAATTAGATATGCCACAAGGCCGAAAATATGGAGCACCCAGTGTTGATCTAACTCACTACTTAACCGTAATTGATCTAGCGAGACAAGCTTGCAAACCATTATCTACGCTTTGTAAATAATAGTTTGCAAGCTTGTCTCGCTAGATCAATTACGGCTAAGTAGTGAGTTAGATCCGCACTGTGTGATGCACACTTTCGGTCGAGTGCCTCATCTAAGCTACGCATAGAAAATCACTACACCAATCAGGATTGCAACTACTTCGTATCTTAATACACGCTTATATATTCTCCTACGACAGCTGTTGTTGTTGAGGCTTCTGCAATTCAACTGCTGCTGCTACTGCTTTCCTACTTTAGTCCTTGCTGCGCGCGTCTCCTTGACACATCTACGCCTACTTTCACTTTCACTTTCATTTTTGCTCACTGACGTTTGCGTCTTATTGTTGCTGTGATACAAACCCTAATACAACCACAGAACGCGCACTCACATTACAGACGTTTCAAGCTAGGAAGTCCATCGTCAGTTTATTGTTACTATTTAGCGTAACTGTTTATATTCAGTAAGATTTGTTTCACTAAACCACTATTTTTTCCAAATCAAATTTTGAAAGGTTGATAAACCGTAAAAAACGAATCAATACCATGACAGAATCTATTTAGCACGTTTGGAATCAGAGTCGTGTATTTTCGGAATCGAAGAATGCTAATGTTAATGATAATATTAGGCGTTTCCTTATAAGGAAACATTTGACATTCATTGACCGAGCAGCCAGTACTGCTATCGATTGAAATTTATAAAATCTTTCTCCGAAAAAACATTTTTCGGGGAAAATAGGTTTCTGAAATCCAGTAGCTGTTATCGCTCTTTCCAGTACTGACGGGATTTTCCTTCCTAACATTTTATCTGATTTAGTGTGGACTTTAAACTTGTCGATCAGAAAAAGTGTTCAATTAGAATGGAGCAAAAACAGCATCATGTTTACATGTAACAGAGTCTATCTTCTTCAATTACTTTAAAGTACTTTCATTAAAAAAAACATTTAGAACTGATGCAGTTACTGATATAACAGAAGTAATCTGTATTTATTCAATCGAAGTTAGCCGGGGACATGAAGGGGTAAAACAGGCAACATGAAGACCCACTTCAGATCGCAATGATTTTGGAGTTTTTGAAATTCAATTTGTCACTGTGCTTCCATGGATGTAAAAGAAGATACATTTATAAAGCAATTGTTAAATTTGATGAAAATTGATTGAAAGATCAACGATAAATAAGAAAGAAACCAGTAAAAATCGCCATTTTTCGCTATTTACGCGAGTTTTCACCATTTAAACAATCAATATTGTTGGCTACAATTGAGTGAAATTTGTATGAGATTCCTTGAAATTCGAGAGAGCTTTTAGCTTAAAATTTGTTGAAATCAATTTGTGTTGAAATCGATTTTTCGTTTTTCGTGGTTTTTCGCTAAACGCAGTGACGTAGAAACAAAAATGAGGTATCACTGACCTCGTCATGATGTAAGTAACCTACATATCGAGTTTGAACGAAATCAGAGGAAAAAAGTTGAATTTATCGATATTTGATCGGCTTTATCGATTATTGATTTTTTTACAAAATTATCGATTGTTTACGCTAAGCACATATCTCTTACATTGTACAATGTATTTGTCAAGTTTGGTCAAAATCGATTAGATGGATCTCAAGTGAAAAGGTATCACACACAGAGACACACACAGAGACACACACACATCCTCTGTTTTATATATATAGATAGTGATTGAGAATATAGCTGCCGGTTAAACATATGCACTTTTGTTGTGGGTTCAATCCCTGGTAATGGCAATAATAGACATTTCTTTCTAAGGAAACACTCGGCATTCATTGACCGTGTAGCTGGTGTCACCGTCGATTGAAATTTATAAAATCTTTCTCTTAAAATATTTTTTTTTCTGAAAAAACAGGTTTCTCAAGTCCAATAGCTTTTACTGATCTTTCCTGTATTGATGAGCGTTTCCTTCCTAAACTTTTACTGGCCTGAGTAAGACGATAAACTACATCCGCGTCCTGGGTAAGACGATAAACTACATCCACGTCCTGGGTATGGCGATAAACTACATCCGCGTCCAGGGTAAGACTATAAACTACATCCGCGTCCCGGGTAAGACGATAAACTACATCCGCATCCTGGCTTAGACGATAAACTGCATCCGCGTCCTGAGTAAGACGATAAACTACATCCGCGTCCTGGGTAAGACGATAAACTACATCCGCGTCCTGGGTAAGACGGTAAACTACATCCGCGTCCTGGGTAATATGGCGACAAAGATGAGGACAATAGTCCGAATAATGTAAATAATGTAAAGAGGATGTATTTTGCTTTGGAAGCTAAAATAATCATTCACTCGCCAGTAATTTACAACCGCCTGAGGAGTAGTATTGTAATGCATTGAAACACGATTGCAATTGTGTAGCAATTCTTGAATGTTTTTTGTTGTAATATATATATATATATATATATATATATATTGACATGTTTCATTAGATAATTTAGACTAGTTTTACCTACTTATTTTTAATATGATCCTCTCATACTCACGGACAAGCTTCTTAGTATCCTTATTAAGGAAGAAAGAAAGTTAACATATTCATTTATTCCGAGTAATTTCAACATTTGTAAAATGTCATCTTCAGAGTCTTGTTTTATCCAAGACAGATTTGTTGTGTTTATCTGAAAATCACTTATTTTTTTATTTCTGAAGTGAAAAACACTAAACTGTACGATTTTTACATTTTATGATGTACGCATACACTTGTAGTAACGTCAAGAGAGGTAACTAAATTATTACAATCTCTAAACTAGTAAAACTATTAAAAGCTATTAGTTAAAACCGTGATATTTTTAAACTATCAACATTTTAAAACATTTGTGCAGTATTCATAATTAATTTTTACTAAGGGTTGATTTCAATTTTTAATATAGATAGCTTCAAGAATTTTCCGTTTGTGTTTATTATTTTCATGAAAAAGTATAGATGTATTTTCAACAAGAATTTTTCTAAATTGCGAATGTGGGTAGGCATGCTGTTGCAAATGTTTAGAAATGTCAGATGCATCATTCAAATGAAAACTCAACCTTCGAGACAACGTAGTTGTAGTGTAACCAACATATCTTTTTTTTTTCTGTTGGAGATACAATCTCCCAAGGCACATTTAAATTTATATATAATGTTGGTTTTCTGCAACACGGTAATTGATTGGAAAGATTCATTACGGATGATTAAATGAAATATATTGAATTTTGTATAGTATATAATTTTATTTTTTTAATAGGATCTGTTGTGGATATATTAGTATTTATTATTTTTTTTAGGATATTTTCATCCTGTTTATAATTAGAATGTATTTGATTGCGATATAAAAGATTAATATGTTTAGGATTATTTGAAGAAGTATTATTCCATTTGCTTTATATTAAAATTTCTAATAGAACATTATTTGTTTATCGACAATTAAGGAAGTTAATTAAGACAATTATTAATAAAAGTTTCCTTATATTTTTTTAGTTCACTGTAACAAATCTGTTTTGTGGATGAATTAATTTTTGTTGGGTTCATTAGGTTTTTTCTATTTTATTGTAATTTGGACATTCATTCTTATAGTGAAGAGTGCACGAATTTATGCTAGAAGTTTTTTATATGGGGAGATAGTGAATTTATTATTAGTGTTTATCAATATATCTAGAAAAGGAATTTTATTACTATTATTAAGTTCGGATGTAAATTTAAGGACAGAATTATTTTGGAATTGTTTTTGGAGTTGATATATTTCATTCATTTTCTTGATTAAGATTCGGATATCATCGACATATCTTAGGGAGATGGGCATTTTTTTTTAAATTTCTTAACTACTAGCAGTAGAGCCCGGCGTTGCCCGGGGATGTAACAGTAAGAGATAGATCAAGTATCGACCATCATAAAGACTGAAAAATAAAAGTTGACAAAGATTATTGTTTATGGTTGACGGACACGCATGTCTTAATTAGTTTTTTTTTGTTTGTTTGTTTGTTTTTTGTTTTTTTGACGAATTGGTCAAACCCAAACTCAAACAAAAACATTGTTTTCAATCGTTATGAGTATACCGATTGAATAGAATTTTATTATAAACAATTGTCTTGTAAATGGAATTTTTAAAGCATTCTGGATGTAAAAACAAAGAAAAAAGTGTGCAAGACAATAAGAAACACTACCTGCCAAAAAAGTGAAGTTTTGTTGAAATTGGTTGGAAAATGTAGGAAATCCGATCCCATATATAAACGAACACACACACATACAAACAACCTCGGTTCTATAATAAGTATAACTCGATATGAGTTGTCCCCCTTTCATTCTCGTGATGCCTCTTAATCGTGTTTACAAATTGATTTCATGCAAAAACAATTGTGTTTTTCCAAATTTTTGGCGCCGTAAGAACCACCGCAAGGTAATTTTACGTAGTCCTGTGAAGTTTTGTTGAAATCGGTTGAAAAATGTAGGAAATCCGATCCAATATATAAAAGAACAGATACACACACATACACACACACACAACCTGGGTTTTATAATAAGTATGATTTTTTTTTAGACTAAACATGTAGAAATTACTAAAAGTTGGGCACAGAATTGAACACATAGAAACACCATCCCGTTGTAGATATATATTATTTTTTGTGATCATAGAATGGGGCTTCAGTTAGGAGGAGGGAGGTGGGTTAAATTTATTAAATATATTATTTTCAAGATTAGACATATAGAAATTACTAAAAGTTTGGCCCAGAATTGAAAACTCCCTTCCTCTTACTTGCTTCCCCGATTTCTATAATCTGAAGATTATATATTCAAGTGTAATGTCAATCGACATGGGGCACCCTGAGCTTATTCCCCGTACTTCTCTGTATCCTTTGATCAAACACGCCTCTTTACTTTTGTTCTCAATCCTCTCTAACCTTTTGCGTGCTAGTGGCACTCCCGCCTTGCTTGGGGTGAATTGCATTAAAGAAAAATTTATATATATATTACTTTTTAAATTGTCACTTAACAGATCGGTGTAACCCCCGCCATGCTGACTTCGAAGTTTTACTTGTCAAGGGCTTGTCCGGTTACCTAAATTAAATAATTACCGAAAATGTTATTGCTATACATATATATATATATGTGTGTGTGTGTGTGTGTTGATATATGTATATATGTATGTATGTATTATTATTGATATGTATGTATGTATGTATGTATTGTTATTGATATATATATATATATATTATTGTTATTAATATATATATATATATATATATATATATATATATATATATATATATATGGTGCGATGGATAAATTGTTGTCGAGATTACACCAAAATACGAAATTACACCAAAACTAATATCTCATTTTAACAGTATATTTACCAAAATTACACGAAAATATCTTCAAATACTAAGAGTAAATTTATTCAATAAAATCGCCATTGACTTCAACACAGGCCTCCAAACGACTTCGGACCTCCTGCATCTCTTCTGGACGGTCTCCTTGTTTAAGTTGGTGAATGCTGCCATAATCCTTGTCTTCAGTTCATTTTTGGTGTAACAAGTAATTTTTCTTCTGTTTTTTTTTTTTTTTTGGTCTCTCGCTCAAATGCGTCCCACACGTAATAATCAAGAGGTTCGCAGTCTGGCCAGATGTAAGGAGTGGTGTGGTGTGGCTGCAGAAATTCTCTGACAGCCATGACTGGGTTCTCCTGCTTGTGTGGCCTGGTGCAGAGTCCCGTTGCCTGACATAGGATCTTCCAGTAGCTACCCTCTTGATCCAGGACAGCAATCACTCCAAACACCATGATGTTGACTGGATATATCATTCAACTCTTTCCGAATCCTCTGTACAGTCCTCAGACACACTGAAATGTTCTTATTGAGTACAGTATGCCGTTTCCAAATTTTCTGGCGGAGGGAATTGCGTCGTGAAGCTCTTTTTCTCACAGACGGTGTCCAACTGATCCTACTATACTGTGCAGGCGACAAAATAAAAAATTGAACGACGCGCATACGCGAAATTAAAAAATTTAAAATGGCGATAATTTACCCATTGCACCCTATCTATATGTAATCAATGCACCGCAAGAAATTCGATAATGCCACTATGACGCAAGGGGCTGCTGAGAGTGAAAGAAAATGAACCGGAAACCAATAATACGAGTACTTGAACTCAAATACCTTCATGTTAGATTGGGTTTATGTTATGGTCCGGTTCCTTGTACCACGGTGATAGTCCAAGGTAGAACCAATAAAGAAGAACTCGAATACGGATATGGAATAACACAGATATATTACAAACAGGAATATATACAGAGAAGTAGAAAGTGTTAGTGTTATGGTCCGGTTCCTTGTACCACGATGATAGTCCAAGGTAGAACCAATAAAGAAGAACTCGAATACGGATATGGAATAACACAGATATATTACAAACAGGAATATATACAGAGAAGTAGAAAGTGTTAGTGCGAACAATCAGGTTTAGTAGAAATTGTCTGAACGCGACTCTGTTTCGGACTGCCTCTGACTCGACTGACTCACTCGCTCGCTCTGACTGATTGATTGACTGACTGACAGACTTCTGACGGACTTCACTCCAGACTTCAGACGGAACGGTATTTAGTCCCCCCCCACGAGGTCATCATGTGGCACAAGGCCGGTTTAACGTGGGATCTCCGAGCCCGTGGGCTCGGCCAAAAATATGCCCATTGAACCGGTATAAACGGTTTCAGGGTCGGTTTACCTCACCGAAAGAGACTCCGCACTTCGGCGTAGCCTCGTTCGGGTTCCTCCCCGCCCGAAGGCGGAGAGTTCAACCGATCAGCCGGTCGCCCGACTTCGGACTGAACTCCCTGCTTCCTCTTGAGGCGCAGCATTTATTACGTATGGAATAGTCCATTATGTTATTATGGGTAAGGTTCCATAACATATGCAATGTTGAGGAATCTGGTTGGCTAATATTTACCTAGACGCCATAGACTACCAGTTCTTGCACCTCGCCTCACTCCTTAATACCGAAATATTATTTAATCAAATAACCTCATGCGTGGCTGGGTCTTATACGCTAATTTAAGGCTAATATCCATACTTGCGGATAACGCCATCCCAACATAATATTATCATATGCACATCCCGTCAAATACTATTAGTAATGTATATTTTTGTATGTAATATTACGTATTATATTTTTCCACTACCAAAATTCGACCGTTCTCTATCACTTCACAAAGTAAGATATATTCACTACTTGAAATTTTTGAAACAAAAGTTTTAAATGAACATTTCATTCATAAATTGGCTTGTTATAGTTAAGAAAAGTTTTACAAATAGATGCCAACTTGTTGAAGGCCAAGTAAAATGCAAATTTCAAACACTTTTCTGAATTATATAAGACAATATTCTTAAACAGAACAATTTTTGATATGAAAATCAAAACAATCCTTGAATAAAAAAACACTAATGAAAGATAGTTAATTAATGAAATATACTTTTTAAAGTCAATATGCAAATTAGTTAAACCCGAAAAGTGATATCACTTAAAAACAGATAACATATAATACAGATATTGAGTTTTTTTTTTTCATATAGATTTTCATAATATAGGATTTACTTAATTAGCTATTATGTTTCTCTAACTCTTCAAATGTAGAATGTATAACTAATTCTAATTTCTATTTTCCCATCTTTACACTATATTAATTTTATCTTATAAATTGTCCCCTGTTCTGTCACCCATGAAATAAAAATAATTGTTTGTACGGAAAGTAAGGACCTACGTACTTCAAATCGTCTTTAAATTAAGTGAACTTTTAAAAGGTAAGCTTAGACACTAATTCAATACTTAAATGTAGCGATCAATTTTGAGTTCTTCTGTAGGTTATTTTGACTATCGCATTTACTCCTCCCTAGCTATTGTGATGATGGCCAAACCAAGAGTCCTCCACAGGAGCTAACTTAAATGCCGCCTTTTAAGCTAGTTTATAATAAAAATGTGCACTGCAATTTTGGATACAAATGGAAAATAAGAGTTACTTCCCCTGAACCATGAAAGCAACGATAATGGCTAGTATAATATATTAATATATATATTTTAATCTCGCATAATCTGGCAACCCTGAATCTGAGCTCAACGAAAATCGTTCCCTGCGCCTAACTTTTCTAGGGCTTTTGAATGAGCTATGAATTATTGAAATCGGACCAATGGGAGCGGAAGAGTTTCTTGGACACACCCACACACACCCGTATAAACACATACACGCATACATTGTACTTTATATATAAGATGCTTTAGTATCAGCGCACAAGAAGAGCGCAAGCCTTCAGATTGACGTAATACTTGAACAGCGAATGCCGGAAAGGAAACTCTATTCACCACCGATGCTTGTAATATTCAATCACTCGACCCCACATGCCTACACTTACGCACCCACGCGCATAAATCTCGAAACTGATTCTAATCGCATATATTTCGAGGTTATGCTGCCACTCCTCGAAATCTGTTTCTTTTTTTTTCATCTTCTTGGCCCTGACCTTTCTAGTTCCATATAATGACAATAGTCCGTGTATCTCGTTCCATATAACAAAAAAGCCATAGATAAGTACCCAATCTGAATCAAAGAGTTGTTCAGACTGGTATTGAGATCTTTGCCCGATATATTTACGACGTTTCGACTGAGGCACACATACTGCGTCCTATACTTGAGTTTAGAACTCAATCCCATTTTTTCCAGAACTCAAAACTGACAGAATCAGGTTAAATTGGATTTATTTGTTTACCAGAGAGATAATATCTATCTCATGGCGTATTTCAACAAAGGGAAATAAATCTTTCCTATTGTTTCTCTAAGTCCCGTACGGTTCCGTCATTTTCCTGGTTTCGTTTAGTTTAGAAATCATTCAAAAAATAAAAAGTATTTAACTTACGATAAAAATACAAAATAATGCATTATCACGTTTTCGGAATGCTTACGAATCACAAAAGTAAAATAAATGTCTCGTTTTTTTTTATTTTTAAATGTCTTTACTTCCATTTTCACAAGTTCTGGACATTTTCCTTCATTTAAAATCAAGTGCGTTTTATACATGAAAATAAGCTTTTATTTTCATTTTTCTCTTTCTTTTTCACAAGTTTTGGTCATTTTCTTTGCTTTAAAATCGGGCGCGTCTTATACATGAAAATAAGCTTTTATTTTCATTTTTCTCTTTCTTTTTCACAAGTTTTGGTCGTTTTCTTTGCTTTAAAACCAGGTGCGTTTTATACATGAAAATAAGCTTTTATTTTCATTTTTCTCTTTCTTTTTCACAAGTTTCGGTCATTTTCTTTGCTCTAAAATCAAATGCGTTTTATACATGGAAATAACCTTTCTTTACATTTTTGTCTTCCTCTCTCACAAATCTTGGCCATTTTCTTTACTCTAAAATCAGATGCGTTTTTATAAATGAAAATAAACTTTCTTCCCCTGGAATGATATCTGTTTGTTTAACTGCGTCTTATACACCATAAAGATCTATACGCCGTACGGCCACAACACGTTGAAACGCCGGTTCCTGTACAATCTCAAAAGTTAAGCTACGCTGAGTCTGGTTTGTACCTAGATTAGGCCGAAGCGATTCCTCACTAACAATTTTCTACAAATATTTTCATGGCACCTACCCCGATGAGCTTTTATCCCTGGTGACCCGCCTACAAGAATTTAATTGATCGGCAATTAGGTCTAACCGTTTTACTGTTGAACTAGCTAGATGCACCAGACACTTCTACTCTAACGGTTTATTTTATCTCACTTCCTACCTGTGGAACTCCCTTCCGGTTTGTTGCTTCCCTGATAACTACAATCTTCATAAATTTAAATATAACGTCAATCGATATTTATCTGTCTTCTTAAACCCTGTTACTTTTTTGTCTTTTCTCCACCCCTTCTATTCTCAGTGTTCTTATTCTATTTCACTATCACTCCCTGTAAACCCCACCCCCTGTGTTCTAGTGGGATTATCGCCTTAAAAATTGCTGCTATCAAGTGACTAAGAGACCCCTAATAGCTATGGTGAAACATTTGGTAGCTTAGTAATTGTGAGTTCAAAACCGGGGCCGGATAGTACAGACCTAACTTCCGTGGAAACAGGACCAACAATAAATGAGCTGTACTAAAAAGATAAGGTGATGGTATTCGGCTTTACGCTGCCCAGACTAACAACTGACAAGATCCAAAGGAATACGGAGTATTAAATTTAGGTCAGCCTTGGCTGCAGGAGTTGCCGTAAATTTGTCAGTTTTGATCGCCAGCCGCCTTAGGGGGTTCAACTCCTGTTTTTCTGTCTGGATTTATTTCCATAACCTTTTCCGTGCTATTGAGCGCAAGGCAGCAGAGGCTTAGAATCAGGGTTTCCCTTTCCCCTAGATGGACTGCCTTTGGACTGTCGAGCTCCATCCAGACGAAGTAGCTTGTTATGAGGCGCCGGTTTTCCGCGTTCGCCTATTCTACGCCTTGGGGCTGGACTTATCAGTGTCTATTGGAGTCGCATATGACGGAAGCATTTTATAGACAGTGGTAGCTTGTCTCTCCTATCACCCCCTCCGCGCCGGCTATAACAAACTTTGGAATATATACAATGTACATATATAAACATTATATACACTCTTGTGCAAATTAATTGAACAAAACGAATAATTACGTTATCATTTACTTTTTTTTTCATTTCTCCAATGAAACCTGACCCAGTGCACATGTTAGTACTTCGTATGTCAATTCCACAAAGTCGTTTCTTGCAGATTGACCACAGATTCTCGATTGGATTTAAATCAGGAGAGTTTCCGGACCAATCTATAGTACTTTGATTTGCTCACTGGTAAGGCTTGCCAGTTCGTGCAGCGTTAAAATTTTCGTACGCTTCCTTGGAGTAACGTCCATCGCAGACAATAGCCGTAGGACAACTAATCGACAGTCGAGACAATAGTGTCTGGGCGTGATAAAAATCTGATGCAATCACGGATGACGCAATATTTTTTCAATGCCAAACAATTTTCATCATACACTCCGAAAATAGATTCATATTACTGCACACGATTGCAAATGACCTAATCTGAGGAAAAAAATAGAAATCGATTACACCCTGACACCCCAGTGGGTCTTAAACCGACAGTATGGTGAAAGAAAGGAAACGAAAGCGGTTATTTCAATTAATTTGCACATTACCCGTTTTAGAAGCTCCAAAAACATTAACCTTTTACATATATATATATATATATATATATATATATATATATATATATATATATATATATAAAACGTTAAGTAAACAAAAACGCATGAAAAGAAGACAAATTACGAAATGCTACGTAAATAAACAACCACAACGATAGAAAAATTTCGTTAATTTTAGAAAAAGATAGAAAAAAATGAAAAAATAAATCGGGATTTAAGCCTAAAATACTCGATTATGAAGTCATTATTTAAGATACAAGAAAATAATATATTTTTAAAAATCATATCACCCCATGCAAGGCAGTAAAGCCACTAAGACACAAGGGGTAACTGAGTGTGAAAGTAAAAAGAAAAACATTATTAAGAAGCAGGAACAATAGAAGAGTAATCAAGAGGACAGTAGATAACGATTGACATTGCATTGACATTTTTGAAGATCAAAGTCGGTTGGAAAATATGGAGCTGGAAGAGAGTTCCACAAGCGAGATGTGCGAGAAAAGGAATAATTAGCATAGAATTTACGGTTACATGTCGCCAATTCAACTGGGAATTGATGAGACCTTGCCGCCAATCGAGTACTGCGCTTAAAGTCTAGTTACCATAAAGGAAAGTTCATCCTAACAATTAGCATGAAGTTGTTATATACCGAACCTATGAACACTAATGGCTATGCCCCAAGCCTCATAAATACGTTGGACACTATTTGTAAGTAGGGGTAATATGCTAAGTAGTTCAATACTAGCAGTGGTTTACCTACTTGACGCCGCTGGCGAGTATTTTATTTTGTTGATGTTATAAAGATTACCATTTCATTTCCAACCTCCGTTTTGGTTATTCCTTATTCACTAAACCTTTATAGGTTACAACAAAAGTATTTATAGCAAAGACACAGGAAAACTACATTACGGTGGTGGGGAAAATGACTGAAGCCGAGATGCCAGGTCAGGACCAATAATATTGCTGATTCTTCTTTGGATTTTATCAATAATCTTCAGATGTACAGCAAGAGCACCGGACTATATGTGGCAGCAATATTCGAAGCATGGACGAATAGTAGACTTATAGATATGTAGGATAGATTCAGGAGAGAAAATGTCTTCCACGACACAGTGAACCAACTTTCTTAGCAGCTGACCTTGCAATGGATTCAATATAATTTTTCCGCTTCATGTCAGCCGAGAATGTAAGCCCGAGAAGTTGGAATGAGTCGCTCTCATGGAGGTTAGCATCAGCCATGCAGATGGTGACTGACAGAGAGAAGTTTTGTTTTGGAGGCGTTAAACTTAACAAGCCACTCCTTGCACCATTTAACAACAGACTGTAAGTTATTTTTTAGGTCAGGTGAAAATCTGACCTTGTCGAACTGATCAGACTTACTATCGAGATTGGAGTAAATGGCTGTGTCAACAGCATAGATACCAAATTGAGAACTGAATTTATACTGCCATTCTGATAGTCATCCCCTTGACTTTTGTAATTGTAGGGTGGGGTCCAAATGGAGGAAGCACATTAATTCCCTCCCCACCAACGGTCTATCAACGGCAGCCACCAGCAATTCACGTATAGTCATACCTGTCCATTGTTCGACATTGTCCAACCAGAAGAGGTTCCTGGTGGTCCACAAAACCTTCAACCCTTTTCCGCAGAAACTCATTGGCTTTATCTTGTCACTACTGTCAAACGGAGAAAATCGTTTGGATATGTTACAAGGCACGACAGCCCGTACAAGAGCATCATGCAAGGCACCGTTGAAGGTTGACGTAGGAGAGGACGCCAACGCAAAAACTGGTTGGACAATGTCAAACAATGGACTGCTATGACTATACCAGAATTGCTGGTGAATGTTGTTGATAGACCATTGTGGAGGAGATTCAATGTGGTTTCTGCATGCAGACCCCACCCCTTACGATTACAAAAGTCAAGGGGATGATGATGTACTCCTTGACCTACCCGATCTTGCACGCGTTGATACGGCACCAATATCTTTCCACATAAGACAATGGAACGGAGTGTATCAAAACATTTTTAATCGTTTCTGCCAACGGTATCCACGTTTCACATCCATATAGGAGAATGGAGACTACCGGCGATATATTGGCTGGCACCCACACTATGCAACCCGTCCATCGAATTCTTCTTTGTTTCAATATTCTAAAAGTTAATGAGACGTGTACATCTGATTTCGTGTTCTTCCGATCTATCCGAATATCTTTTACGGTCGATTTCGGTTTGACTGAATCATTCCTTGTGGTGCACTCCTCCTTGACAACGTCCAACCAGTTTATACCTTGGCGTTATTTTCTACGTCCATCTTCAACGGTGACTTGCATGATGGTCTTGCACTGGCTGTTCTTTTGATAGTGGTCCCTCAACCTCCGGCGTCTTACTCTCTGGGTTGAGGTGTCTACTCGGTCCTAACCGAACTTAAGGGAGAGGCCATAGGTCCCCTGAGCATCCGTAGATTATTCCACTGATTTAATCCGCTGGTTTAATCCTACTTCATGCCCATGTTGTGATTTGTTTAATCCAGAAAGCAGAAATGATGTCCGTCCATTCACAGTCGACTGAAGATGTAGACACGGCTGAGGAGTCTGCGCTAAGAAATTTAGAATGCAACAAAAAAAATTAATATTTGCAGAAAGCCGGACAAACATCGATTCAATGGTTGAATTGGTAATGTCTTTTATATAGCAGAAAAGAATAGTAGAGAAGAGAAACGGGTTACAGAAAAGAAAAGTAGTAAAAAAAAAAAAAACTGGATTCTAAACAGAGAGAGAGCGTGTGATTATCGTCTCAGAACGATATATGACTATTGAGATGCAGGGATAAAGATTTCTGTGTGGGGCTTAAAGTTATAGTGGCGTTACTCCTCCCAACGCTCGCCTGGGCAAATTCTCTCTTCAAGAATTTTCTCCCGTCTGTCTTTTGCAACATAACCACGCGTTTATATAGATAAACGCGGTTAGTTATAACTGAGCCTCGTCCCTACTACTTCGCACGCGATTATCACGGAGTTCTGGCTGCTTCAACCAAAATCATGTGAATTCCAAAGTTCCTTTTAGCTTACTCAGCTCTATTTAAAAAAAAAATAATAATAATTATAATAAAAATTATTTCGAGCATTTCCATTGTCTACTGATGACCCAGATTCAAGGGGTACAATTTCTGCCTTAGACCAGATTTCCCTATCAGTAAACAAAATGCACTGATTTAATTTCGCTATTCAAATCTACTCCAATTTCACTAAAAAATATATATACGTGTGCGTGTGTTTCCCTCTCTCTCTCTCTCTCTCTCTCTCTCTCTCTCTCTCTCTCTCTCTCTCTCTCATATTTTGGTAGTACTAACACCTAAACTATTAAATGACAAAAAAAGTTATGTATATGTTGTTTATTATCATTTCTTCCTATTTTCTCCACAGTTACCGTGTTTTTCTCTATAGACAAACCTCTCATCAGCGGACTAGTAGGAGGAGGGGGGTCCGTTAAAGCCGATTGTCCGTAAATGGGAAGGGATTATTTTTTAGTTATAAAACCACTATAGTAACTACCAGTAGTTATGATCATAATATAAATACAATAGACATGTATATATAGCATAAATAAATATACCAACCGTTGTAGGTGATAGGGGAATTTTTTTTTCTTGGCGAGCGAATTCAAACCACCTGAAGAAGGCCGGAGCGTTGTAATAAATATGGCGACAAAGATGAGGACAATAGTCCGAATAATGTAAATATTAATACCTCATCTCAGAAATATAGACAGATACTGAAAGGCCAAAACGTTGTGATAAATATGGCGACAAAGATCAGGACAATAGTCCGAATAATGTAAATAGTGTACATGATACCTCATCTCAGAAATATAGACAGATACTGAAAGGCCGAAACGTTGTAATAAATATGGCAACAAAGATGAGGACAATAGTCCGAATAATGTAAATAGTGTACATAATATCTCATCTCAGAAATATAGACAGATACTGAAAGGCCGAAACGTTGTAATAAATATGGCGACAAAGATAAGGACAATAGTCCGAATAATGTAAATAGTGTACATAATACCTCATCTCAGAAATATAGACAGATACTGAAAGGCCGAAACGTTGTAATAAATATGGCAACAAAGATGAGGACAATAGTCCGAATAATGTAAATAGTGTACATAATACCTCATCTCAGAAATATAGACAGATACAGGAAGGCCGAAACGTTGTAATAAATATGGCGACAAAGATGAGGACAATAGTCCGAATAATGTAAATAGTGTACATAATACCTCATTTCAGAAATATAGACAGATACTGAAAGGCCGAAACGTTGTAATAAATATGGCGACAAAGATAAGGACAATAGTCCGAATAATGTAAATAGTGTACATAATACCTCATCTCAGAAATATAGACAGATACTGAAAGGCCGAAACGTTGTAATAAATATGGCGACAAAGATTAGGACAATAGTCCGAATAATGTAAATAGTGTGCATAATATCTCATCTCAGAAATATAGACAGATACTGAAAGGCCGAAACCTTGTAATAAATATGGCGACAAAGATGAGGACAATAGTCCGAATAATGTAAATTGTGTACATAATACCTCATCTCAGAAATATAGACAGATACTGAAAGGCCGAAACGTTGTAATAAATATGGCGACAAAGATGAGGATAATAGTCCGAATAATGTAAATAGTGTACATAATACCTCATTTCAGAAATATAGACAGATACTGAAAGGCCGAAACGTTGTAATAAATATGGCGACAAAGATAAGGACAATAGTCCGAATAATGTAAATAGTGTACATAATACCTCATCTCAGAAATATAGACAGATACTGAAAGGCCGAAACGTTGTAATAAATATGGCAACAAAGATGAGGACAATAGTCCGAATAATGTAAATAGTGTACATAATACCTCATCTCAGAAATATAGACAGATACTGAAAGGCCGAAACGTTGTAATAAATATGGCGACAAAGATGAGGACAATAGTCCGAATAATGTAAATAGTGTACATAATACCTCATCTCAGAAATATAGACAGATACTGAAAGGCAGAAACGTTGTAATAAATATGGCGACAAAGATGAGGACAATAGTCCGAATAATGTAAATAGTGTGCATAATATCTCATCTCAGAAATATAGACAGATACTGAAAGGCCGAAACCTTGTAATAAATATGGCGACAAAGATGAGGACAATAGCCCGAATAATGTAAATTGTGTACATAATACCTCATCTCAGAAATATAGACAGATACTGAAAGGCCGAAACGTTGTAATAAATATGGCGACAAAGATGAGGATAATAGTCCGAATAATGTAAATAGTGTACATAATACCTCATTTCAGAAATATAGACTGATACTGAAAGGCCGAAACGTTGTAATAAATATGGCGACAAAGATAAGGACAATAGTCCGAATAATGTAAATAGTGTACATAATACCTCATCTCAGAAATATAGACAGATACTGAAATGCCGAAACGTTGTAATAAATATGGCAACAAAGATGAGGACAATAGTCCGAATAATGTAAATTGTGTACATAATACCTCATCTCAGAAATATAGACAGATACTGAAAGGCCGAAACGCTGTAATAAATATGGCGACAAAGATGAGGACAATAGTCCGAATAATGTAAATAGTGTACATAATACCTCATTTCAGAAATATAGACAGATACTGAAAGGCCGAAACGTTGTAATAAATATGGCGACAAAGGTAAGGACAATAGTCCGAATAATGTAAATAGTGTACATAATACCTGATCTCAGAAATATAGACAGATACTGAAAGGCCGAAACGTTGTAATAAATATGGCGACAAAGATGAGGACAATAGTCCGAATAATGTAAATAGTGTACATAATACCTCATCTCAGAAATATAGACAGATACAGAAAGGCCGAAACGTTGTAATAAATATGGCGACAAAGATGAGGACAATAGTCCCAATAATGTAAATAGTGTACATAATACCTCATCTCAGAAATATAGACAGATACAGGAAGGCCGAAACGTTGTAATAGATATGGCGACAAAGATGAGGACAATAGTCCGAATAATGTAAATAGTGTACATAATACCTCATTTCAGAAATATAGACAGATACTGAAAGGCCGAAACGTTGTAATAAATATGGCGACAAAGATAAGGACAATAGTCCGAATAATGTAAATAGTGTACATAATACCTCATCTCAGAAATATAGACAGATACTGAAAGGCCGAAACGTTGTAATAAATATGGCGACAAAGATGAGGACAATAGTCCGAATAATGTAAATAGTGTACATAATACCTCATCTCAGAAATATAGACAGATACAGAAAGGCCGAAACGTTGTAATAAATATGGCGACAAAGATGAGGACAATAGTCCGAATAATGTAAATAGTGTACATAATACCTCATCTCAGAAATATAGACAGATACAGGAAGGCCGAAACATTGTAATAAATATGGCGACAAAGATGAGGACAATAGTCCGAATAATGTAAATAGTGTACATAATACCTCATCTCAGAAATATAGACAGATACTGAAAGGCCGAAACGTTGTAATATATATGGCGACAAAGATAAGGACAATAGTCCGAATAATGTAAATAGTGTACATAATACCTCATCTCAGAAATATAGACAGATACTGAAAGGCCGAAACGTTGTAATAAATATGGCGACAAAGATGAGGACAATAGTCCGAATAATGTAAATAGTGTACATAATACCTCATCTCAGAAATATAGACAGATACAGGAAGGCCGAAACGTTGTAATAAATATGGCGACAAAGATGAGGACAATAGTCCGAATAATGTAAATAGTGTACATAATACCTCATCTCAGAAATATAGACAGATACGGAAAGGCCGAAACGTTGTAAAGAATATAGCGACAAAGATGAAGACAATAGTCCGAATAATGTAAATAGTGTACATAATACCTCATCTCAGAAATATAGACAGATACTGAAAGGCCGAAACGTTGTAATAAATATGGCGACAAAGATAAGGACAATAGTCCGAATAATGTAAATAGTGTACATAATACCTCATCTCAGAAATATAGACAGATACTGAAAGGCCGAAACGTTGTAATAAATATGGCGACAAAGATAAGGACAATAGTCCGAATAATGTAAATAGTGTACATAATACCTCATCTCAGAAATATAGACAGATACTGAAAGGCCGAAACGTTGTAATAAATATGGCGACAAAGATGAGGACAATAGTCCGAATAATGTAAATAGTGTACATAATACCTCATCTCAGAAATATAGACAGATACAGAAAGGCCGAAACGTTGTAATAAATATGGCGACAAAGATGAGGACAATAGTCCGAATAATGTAAATAGTGTACATAATACCTCATCTCAGAAATATAGACAGATACAGGAAGGCCGAAACGTTGTAATAAATATGGCGACAAAGATGAGGACAATAGTCCCAATAATGTAAATAGTGTACATAATACCTCATCTCAGAAATATAGACAGATACTGAAAGGCCGAAACGTTGTAATAAATATGGCGACAAAGATAAGGACAATAGTCCGAATAATGTAAATAGTGTACATAATACCTCATCTCAGAAATATAGACAGATACTGAAAGGCCGAAACGTTGTAATAAATATGGCGACAAAGATAAGGACAATAGTCCGAATAATGTAAATAGTGTACATAATACCTCATCTCAGAAATATAGACAGATAATGTGTTTGTTTATTTATTATTTCATAATTTCTCCATTGTTTTTGTTTATTTTCTTTTAATATATTTAAAAACCATTATTTTTTTAGCTTTTAAAACAAGTAATGTATATCATTTATATATATATATATATATATATATATATATATATATATATATATAATTATTTATTTAAAAAAAAAATTTATAACATAAATATGTTATAAAATCACTACAAAAATAGCTTGATAAGACACCGGAGGTGTTGAAACAAAATGGTTATTTTTGTAGTGATTTTATAACATATTTATGTTATAAATTTTTTTTTTTTTTAAATAAATAATTATATCTACTCTACTTTGTATTGAGCACACTTTTAAGATTTAGTAATTATTCGTTATTGGAATCCATTCCATATACACCAATCATATACTTGGGTATATATATATATATATATATATATATATATATATATATATATATATATATATATATATATATATATATATATATATATTTAGCATCCCGCTACCACTTTTTTATCAATCTCAATTTTTGTTCAAATTTGTGCAAGAAGCGGTTCGCAAAGCTTAACCAGCTTCATACATATTTTCAGAAAAGCTCAAAACCTCTTATTGGTCAGTTAATATTTGAATAATCTTCTCAAATACGTCCGAATAACATCGACCTAGTTCTTGACTTGATTAAAAATTAATTCTACCCAAAATCTGTCAATGCCTTTCGAGCTTTTCACGTGATTAAGTTGATTATAAATACCAGAAACGAGTTCGTTCTTTCTTACTCTTGATTTCTCTTCGCTTACTAAAATGTAGCAGTAAAAGAAATCGCGTCTTGACCCTTTGCGGGCGGACGCTATGAAAACATATTCACACACGCACACATATACGTACGTACGAAAATTCATTACGAACATTACAAACTAACATTACGACTATTCAACTCATAGCAACGGAAACTAATTAAATATTACGGAACATTCATTCCTTCAACTTTTCTTAAGCTAAAAGTTTATCAACCTATTTTCAGCTTTACAGAATTCTTTCAACTCTCTCACAGTGAACATTTTCAGCGGCAAGTTCATTCAACTGTTTATGAGCTCAGATAAAAAAAAATATTTCATTAGTAAAAACTTTGATCCAGTCAAAGGGAAGTAACCCCTATGCATCATTATGCAAATATAAATATTAATCTTGTTGTTATAAAACCGTTTTGTGTTTATTTTTATTGTTTCATATTTTGTGGTATTTTGCGTTAAATATAAACTGAGAGGTCATATCAACTAACGAGCCTCAACATATACATTATATAATTATAAAACAGTTATTGGTCAGAATTGAATTAGACCAGGAAACGCTTACATTAAAAATACACGTATAAAGAAAATGAAAATTTAAAATTGCAGAGTTTTTAAATTTGAAACATTAGAAGATCAGCCAATCACGCTACCTTGTTTCAATCTTTCGGTATCCTCAGGCGATTTGGGCTAAATGACTTACTAAAGCTTTATTATTTATATATAAACGCATATATATATATATATATATATATATATATATATATATATATATACTTAGTTGTATTGATATATATATATATATATATATATATATATATACTTAGTTGTATTGATATATATATATATATATATATACTTAGTTGTATTGATATATATATATACATATACATATATATATATATATATATACTTAGTTGTATTGATATATATATATATATACATATATATATATACTTAGTTGTATTGATATATATATATATACTTAGTTGTATTGATATATATATAGATATACTTAGTTGTATTGATATATATATATATACTTAGTTGTATTGATATATATATATATATATTTAGATGTATTGATATATATATATATATATACATATATATATATATATATATATATATATATATATAGTTGTATTTATATATATATATATATATATATACTTAGTTGTATTGATATATATATATATATATATATACTTAGTTGTATTGACATATATATATATATATATATATATATATATATATATATATATATATATATATAGTTGTATTGATGTGAGTTTGTGACTTTGGTTTTTTGTCTGATGATCGTGAAAGACGCGAAACCCGGGGTCAAAAACTCACATCAATACTGACTGCTTTCTAATAAGTACCGCGCATATAAAATATATAAATAATATATCTAGAAATTACACACACACACACACACACACACACACATATATATATATATATATATATATATATATATATATATAACAATTAATCATTCATGCAAAAAGTAGGTTAGTAAAGTTAATGATATAAAATGGCGAAATCCCCTCACAAACAAAATTTTATACAAATCCCAAATGATATGATCCTTGTTTTTTAAAATTAAAAGCTGTATAAGATCTTTCTTTAATACGCTAGTACTTTCAACTGTACATTAAATTGAACTGCACTATATATTTGATATATATATATATATATGTGTGTGTGTGTGTCTGTCTGTGTGTCATATATATATGTGTGTGTGTGTCAAATATATATATGTGTGTGTGTCAAATATAACCTCGTTCGACTACCAACGATCGGATTGGGACTCGTTCCGTGACTTCCTCCGCGATGTCCCCTGGGATGTTGTCTTTACACTCCCTGTCCATGAATGTGCTTCTGAGGTCTCATCCTGGGTTAAAGCTGGAATCGACGCTTTCATCCCCTCAAGGAAATTTAAGGTCAAGTCGCACTCCTCCCCTTGGTTCTCCGCTGCTTGCTCAGCCGACATTGCCCATAGAAACCACTTCTTTCACATAATTCGTAGCGACATGTCGGACTGCAATAGACGTCTCTTTGCCTCCACTCGTAGCGAGTGTAAGCGTGTCCTCAACGAAGCTAAGACAATATTTGCTGCTCGGATTAGGGAGTGTATTGCATCTCGCAAATTTGGCTCCAAAGATTATTGGCGGCTCTGCAAGAGTGTCCTGAACAATAGAAAACCCTCCATACCTCCTTTATTCAACCAGTTCGAGGTCTTGACCTCCTCAACCGACAAGGCTGAATGCCTTGCTCGGAAGTTCTCATATAACTCGACGCTTGACTCCACCGGTGTACCCATACCAGACTTCTCTTTAAGAACTGAGGCCCTATTGAGCGGCTTACGCATAACCCCGTCATCAGTACTGACTATTATCTCCAAATTAGACCCCCACAAGGCTAGTGGTGGAGATGGCATGCCAGCCATTATCTTGAAGAAATGCGCGCCTGAGCTAGCACCCGCCCTCTCTAAACTGTATAATTACTGCCTCAAGGAATCCTGCTTTCCTGACTGCTGGAAGTCCTCATCCATTGTTCCTGTCTTTAAGAACTCTGGAGACCCCTCTGACCCCTCTAATAACCGTCCTATTAGTCTCCTACCCCTCTTCGGCAAAGTCTTCGAAGCCCTAATCAACGCAGAAGTGGTTAACCACCTTACCGCACACGACCTTCTCTCAGACAAGCAATATGGTTTCCGCTACGCCCGTTCTACAGCTGACGTGCTTACGGCCATCACTGAAACCGTCTACCAAGCACTTCAAAATAACGGTGAGGCTCGTGCCGTCGCCCTAGACATCTCCAAAGCGTTTGATAGGGTTTGGCATGCCGGCCTTCTTCGTAAGCTCCAGGGTTACGGTATTACTGGTCGACTGTTTGATTTAATACAATCATTCCTGTCAAACCGAGAATTGAAGGTCGTTCTCAACGGTTTCTCCTCCAGTTCCTATCCCACGAACGCAGGTGTTCCCCAAGGATCCATCCTTGGCCCCACACTTTTCCTTATTTTCATCAACGACCTTCCTGACGCCATAGGTTCCCAAGTTGGCATCTACGCGGACGACACTACAATTTACTCCTGCCTCAAAAACAAATCTAGTGTCGCGGTCAAAACTAACCTGGCCGCGCGTCTTGAAATGGACCTCCAATCGGTTGTTAACTGGGGCAACGATTGGATGGTCAAATTTAACGGCTCAAAAACTAAACTGCTCTCCATCAACCACCATAGAGATCCTTACCTGCCCCCCATTAGAATATCTGATAGTCAACTTCTTGAGAGCGACTCCCTGAGTCTGCTCGGTCTCACGTTGACTGCTGACCTGAGATGGAACAAATACATTGAGTCAATTGCATCGTCCACCACGAGGAAAGTTGGCTCTCTGTGCCGCGCCAGGAAATTTTTCTCCCCTGAATCGATACTTCAAATATACAAAACGACCATTCGCCCTTGCATGGAGTATTGCTGCCATATATGGTCTGGGGCACCTTCTGTTTACCTCGGAGTTCTTGACAAGACCCAGAGACGGATATGTAATGTGATTGGCCTTGATCTGGCGTCTCGCCTGCAGCCACTATTTCACAGACGCGCCGTCGCCTCTCTCTGTCTCTTCTACAAATACTTTCATGGCAATTGCTCCGATGAGCTGCTTTCCCTGGTCTCCATGAATACAAGCACCTTACGAGGCTGGCATCCCGTTCTCACCCTTACACTGTAGAAACTTTAAAATGTAGCCGTCTCTTCTACTCTAATAGCTTCATACCTCGCACCTCTCACCTGTGGAACACCCTTCCCAATTACTGTTTCCCTGATAGCTATAATCTCCAACTATTCAAATGTAATGTCAATCGACATCTCCAGTTACCTTGATCTACACACTATCCTTCTCTTCATCCTTTCTTCTATCACTCCTATCTGCTCTTGCTACAAATCTTCTGCAACCCCCCTGCATCATAGTGGCTTCATGCCTTGCTCGGGGTGCTAAGTTTAAAAAAATATATATATATGTGTGTGTCAAATATATATATATATATATATGTGTGTGTCAAATATATGTGACGTCCCCCGGTGTCGCTGCGCCAAATGTGACGTCTGCCTGGCCGTGCCCGGCGTGCTGTCCTGGTCGCGGCGCCAATTGTGACGTCACCACGTCTGTCTCCGCGCCGTCGCCGTCCTATCCTATCCTGTCCTGTGACGACCAATGTGACTTTGTATTGGCCGCGGCACCAAATGTGACGTTCTAACCTTTTGCTGATTCGGATGGGAATCTGGTTAGATTCGGTATCAGCCTTGTCGTTCCCAGCTCGCCTCCAACGTCTGGTTACCGAAGTAACTGTTTTGATTTCTAGTCCAACCTACCCACTTTGTGATTTGATCTTAGGTAGACGAAATCAATCAGTCGCCGGGCCGTAATGCAAGCCCAGTTCGAACAAGGGTAATACCACATAAGTATATGTAAAAGAAAATAAAGTAATAACTCGAAAAGTTTAAATGTGTTAAAAAGGAATAACAATATTTTATATCTGGTTGCTGAATACAGAACTGCGTCTTTCTTCCAACTCGCTTATATGGATTCGTGACACTTTGTGTTTGTTAGGCGAGTCTTAACATCTTAAATTGTGTTTCAGGAAAATGGTTTTTGGTTATCTTCAGCTGATATTCGTAAAACTTGTTTTTGTGGGTGTGAGTCTAAGTCGTTCTTCAAAAATAAAATGTTCTTGGTTAGAAGTTGAGTTCGGAATTGCGTGGAATCTTTCAGTCAGCTTTCTGCGAGGCGGGCCCAACTCAATTCAACTCAGCTGCGAACTCCTTAATTCAACTGCCGCAACTCGTTGCGACTCTGCTTACATGGACGCCGACCAAAACCGGGGTGGGCCTGTCGGGGTTTGAGGTTCCTTGATAATTCTAAATCCGCATTAAGAATATTCTTTGTTTTTGGTCAGGAAAATTTATTAATTTCCATTTTGGGAAATCTTTCGTCGTCTCAAATTCTTCCTTTCTCATATTGGTATCTCACCCATGCCCTCAAAGGGTGTCAACTGGTTTCCCCTCTCTCTCACAGTGGCATCTCACACCGATCCCTTCAGAGAGGGACGTTAACAGGCCTCCCCTCCTTCTTCACATGTTTACCTTCGCCTACCGCTCACGCCAGCATTCAGCCAATGGGCGCCCAGTAGTGTGGGTGTGGCCAGACTGGCCTCGGTTTAAAAAATCTTGCTCAAAGAAAAAAAAATTATCTTCCTTTTTTTTTCCTTTCTTTTCCTTCTTTCTTTCCTTTCCTTTCTGCGCGACAACAAACCAATACGACCCGTAGTGTGGTCTCTTAATCTCAATTTTATCCTGAAAGTCACCTGGGATTCATCACTCGGGACCTTCGCCAAACAAGTGCGTGGTCATCCGGCGATATTCACGTTCCAGTCAATTATTCGTTCTGATAAAATAATTTTGCCATCATGGCCAGCTCTTGACACAAAACAGGTGCCTTTTCCAAACGACATCTCCGTAGATAGCTAATGGGTCAGTCTTTCTTTCTTTGTAACTTGGGTGGTCCAACAGACATTTTGTTTTTCGCGACCCAATTAATTGTTATCTCACAGTTTCTCTTTCGTAGGCCACCTGACCGACCTGAAATTTTGACCATTGCTATGGGCAGATGGCTATCTTGTACTCGGTGCGCCGTCATAAATCAAACGCGACAGATCCGCGACCTTACTTTCTTCGCTAATGAAAATAAAAAAATACCACTTTTCTTTGTCAGAAAATGACATCGCTTAGTGTCCTGTTCGTGATTGCTTCTTATCACCTAAATTTAATTCTCGCCTTTTCTTTTTTCTTCTTTCTTTCTAGCAACCCTAAATAGTGTCACATATATATATATATATATATATATATATATATATATATATATATGTATCAAATATATATATATATATCAAATACATATATCAAATATATATATATATATATCAATTAATATATATATATATATATATATATATATATATATATATATATATATATATATATTAATTCAATAACCAGTTAGGCCTCTACTTTCATGTGTTTGCACACAATCTTCAGGTACCCACTAACTTGCAGTAATAAGATGATTACCTTATATACCCTTTTTATTTTATTTATTTTGTTTTTTTGTTTTGTTTTTTTTGTTGTTGTTGTTGTTGTTGTTGTTTTAATGCAATTTTTGATCTTGCCTGGACGATTTAACTTCCCAAATGTGCGAGTTTGGTTTGTCAAATTGTACTCGTCCGGTGGTATGTAAGGTAATCATCTTATTACTGCAAGTTAACTGGCTACCTGAAGATCAGGTAGGTAGGCGGCTGGAGGGGGTGGCACGTGCTAAGCTCTTAGCTGTTGTCGAACTCTCTGGTTTCGGTCAGAGAGGAACCCTGACGGGGCTATGCCATAGAGCAGAGTCTCGTCCGGAGAGGTAGACAGACCCGACACCGTTTTTGCGGGATCTACGGGGAATTTTTGGCCGAGCCTACGGGCTCGGATTGCCCCACATTAAATTCGGCCTTGTGCCACATCCTACCTCGTGGCGACGTCGGTAAATATTACTAGCTACCCGAAAATTGTGTGAAAACACATGAAACAATGAAATAGTGACCAGTCATTGCCTCCCTGGAATTAATAATCAAATGCTCTGTCATTTTTATGGCATAGCGCACTTTTATTCAAGAAGGCTATTTTGGGCAGACTCTATTTAGTGTTGCTTATTCAAACCTTAGAATTATATATATATATATATATATATATATATATTTTTTTTTTTTTTTTTTTTTTTTTGAATAAAAACAGACCACGTTAAGGTTCCATGTAATAAATTATTTCACCATAACCCCTTTAACAGGGCTCTGGATCATCAGACTTTACTTCCAAAAATTGAAATGAAAAAAAAAAAAAAAAAAATGAAAATGAATTTTTTTTTTCATTTTTCATTTCAATTTAGGATTACCTAAGTTTGCATAAACTATATATATATATATATATATATATATATATATATATATATATATATATATATATATATATATATATATGCAATGAGAATGAATCGAATATAAATTCCAACATTCGTAACATTAATTTAAAAGAGGACTCAACACAAAAAATAGGGCAAAATTCTTCATTTTAGAATATTACATCAAACGCTACATAAATGCAATCATGTTTCGATGTGTACTAACACATCTCATCAGGTGTTAGTAAATCACTAAGCATGGAATTTGTGTCTTATGGCTATATCACGTTGATACACCGGTTCTCGTTCGATCACTAGAGTTAAGCAACGTCGAGTCTGGTCAGTACCTAGATGGGTGACCGTTTGGGAATACCATGTACTGTAAGCTTGGAGGTGCGGCTGGCTCGGATTTGTTAATCGGCGAAACGAGTTCGAATTCCAGTCGTGTTCGTTATATTCACTCTCGCGCAAATATCTTTGGGAAAGATATGACCCCACCTCTTCTTTCTCACCCCCTCCAGCTATGGGTTAATTAGTAAAACAATTATCACTAAAAGGGTTATTATCTTCAAAAAATAAAATGAAATTGCATACAATATATTTAGATTTCGGCATTAATTAACCCAGAGCGATGTTGATATGCAGATAATTAATTTCATTTTTGTTTTCTTTTTCAGGACCGAAGCCAAGACTGTGGAGTACAAATATGAAGAAAATGTGAAGAAATTTGCAGACAAAAAAAAAATGAGTTCAAAAGAAACAAAGGAATTTGCAAAATTCAAAAAGACCTGCTAATTTTTTGGGGGAAAGTCATGACGCAACTTTTACGGACAAGAACGAAAAATGGTGAGCGAGGTTGCTGAGGGAGTCGCTTACCAAACCTACAAAAAAAGGATATAAATATATATATGTATATATGCATATATATATATATATATATATATATATATACATGTGTGTGTATGTGCTTATATTTATATAGATAAGAAAGCTCGATATCTGTATGCGTATAACCCCGGAAAGATTCTCACAATTTCGTTTTGATTAACGGGATAAGCTTCTCGACGGGATCCGTTGCTAGTAATCGAAATATATAAGGCTTATTACAACCTTTAAAATTAAGTCAGATAAAAATTGTCCGTCGTAAGTTTTTCCTAGGATTATCAAATAATCTTTCACCGACATTCAAGAATTTATCGCAATAAATTAAGCGGGTCCTTAGGCACTGCAGACATTTCTATAAGCTTATATATGCTCAACTAAGTCCTGGGTCTATTGTCATTTAACAGAAGCGCTTGAGATCAAATTTTAATATCACGTCCAAATGTAGAACCTGATATTTCCAAATTTGAACTCAATCTCTTTTTAAATTAAAAAGAATTGAAAATTCATGACGCTGGCCTGAAAATTGTGTAATTTAAACTTAAAACGCATGGTAACTTTCTGAAACAGGCTTGGTAGTAAATTTTGGAATTGTGGGTCTTACGACTTGAGGTTCAAATATAGCGATACCAGAGAGAAAATAATGTTGACGAGGCTAAATTAAATTTTGCCTGGTTTGACGAAAAAAAGAAAAGTGTGTTTTTTTCTCTGGCGGATATCTTGATGTATGCTACCTTTTGTGGAGAGAAAAAAAAAAGATATTTCTATCTTCACTAACGGTTAATCATGTACTTTTAAAATTCACATTGAAATACACAAATTGTACATGGCTGCATATTAAAAACATTCACTATTTAAGACAGCGGCCAAGATGATCGGGTTAATCCCCATAAAAGAAAAACAAAAAAGAATCATCGCCCAAGAACATAAATTTCCCTTTCTTAAGTCGCTAGTCTGCCACTTAAAGTAATCCCCAACACCAAGTTCTAGAGTCCAAGTCCATATATATATATATATATATATATATATATATATATATATACATTATAAATAAGTATAATAAAGAAGATGACAATTTGAAATCGTTGAAAGTACTTGTCAGTTCCATCTGACAACCGGAATATAAGGATCGTATTATTCAAGGAATTGCTAGTAAGTTAATGTCTCATTAAGTCTTGTTAGCGGATTAATCACATTAGCATTGTTAATTCTTTGTATAAATTACTTCTTTATGATATAATATATAAGCTGCACACTATAATATATATATATAGAGAGAGAGAGAGAGTGAGAGAGACAGAGATACAGATATCTGTGTGATTTAAGATCAAAAATCGATTAATTTGAAAAAGAAAAGAAAAAGAACCCCCTTTAAAAAAAAAAAAAAAAAATGGCGTCTAGCCACTTAACAGTGGACTCGGAAGTACAAAAAGTAAAACTGGCTATCCTGGGGGCCCCCGGCGTGGGTAAGACCTCAATTATCCAGCAGTTCGTCTGCAGCCACTTCACAGAGGATTACGAGCCAACCGAAAACAAACAAATTTACATTCCGTCCGTAATTATCAACGATCACTTATACGAATTAAAAATAATCGACTCCCCATACATTCCATATTTCCCCGTCAACTCTCTGTACGAGTGGGCGGACTTTCGGGGCTACGAACTCCGTAGTGCTACAGCTTATATTCTAGTCTACGACATCACTTCGGAGGAAAGTTTCCAGTATATCAAATCCCTCCGCGAACAGATCCTGGAAAGCCGAGATATGCACGACGTACCGATTTTTGTGGTCGGAAACAAACATGATCAAGCAAATGACCGTGGCATGCCACGTAGAGAGGTGGCAAATATCGTTAAAAAGCAATGGAAGTGCGGCTATGTCGAATGCTCTGCAAAATATAATTGGCATATTGTCTTGTTATTTAAGGAACTTATGAAGACTATAGACTATATAGATTACGGACACAAAACGACAGCGGTGCGAATGCAGGATGCACTTAGGCGAAATAGATGTGTCATATTATGACTGCAACAAGATGGCGTCTGTTGTGGTGAAAGCGAGGAAAAAAAGAGGCGGGAAAATATAAGAGCGAGAAACAAAAAGAGCGGGAAGAGAACTGGTCAGTAAGTTAAAGCAAATAGATTTTGACGATTCCGTAGGAGGAAGACGACAGTATTTGGTAAAAATGGTCAAACGAACGTATACTCAAAGAAACGAATCGAGTTACTGAGGGGGATTGTTTTTTTTTTGGGGGGGGGGGTATTTTTTTTTTACTTTGTTTTGTTTTTTGTTCATTATTCCACCTATTTTTTTAACTAGTTTCTTTATCTTTGTTTGTTGCGTTTTCAGCCGAAGTATTCTTCAGCCTTAAAATGAAAGACGCTGTGATGAAAAGCAACGATAAAATAAAGAAACTCGTCCAAGATTAATATCTGTAATAATGAAACGGCTAATACTAAAAGTCTCAAAGCGTAATGAAAGCACTACTGCTATTACAGCCAGTAGTTAGAATCAACAATCCAGCGTGGAATAAAATCTGAGACAAATGCAGTAACTAAGTAAGCTCCTGACTAAAATGGGATAGGTCTGGCTACATGACATGGCAAGCTCCCGCGATCCGGGGAGCGAGTTCAAGTTTTGCTTGAAGCGGTTTCTTTCTTCCAAACATCTACTCATCAGAACGTATTGAGATAAAAAAACGGCAATATCGTGATTCAAACAACAAAAGGAAAAATGGCAAAGAAAGAAGTAACAAAAGAAAGGTTTACATTACCGTAAAGTGGTACTGTCAGAATTCCCCAACGCCAACAAAAAAAAAAAAATAAATGAATAAAAATCAGCTTAACTGATTTACCGATCTTCCCTCATCAGAACGAGAAATGTGCATAGCAAGTAAAATGTTCATTCTTAAGATTTTGGGGTAATTTATATTAAGTCCTGCCAGCCATCCCTGGCTGTTAAGTTTAAATACAATTAGAGTTTGATCTCTATATATTTATTATATGACATTTGGTCTTTGGTGATTATCTAATGAGAGAAGATCTGTAAACCGATTATGCTGCTTTTTTGTATTTTTGTTGTTACTTTTTGTTTTTGTTGATTTTTTGTTTTCGTTTTCATTTCAGTGTTACGTTTTTTGCTACTCTTCCAGTCATTGTTTTAATATATACGCTTTAATAATTATTATTACATTTTGCATTCGTTTAGTATACATGTGTGTGCGTGTGTGTGTAAACATTTCAGATGTAAGTACAATATATCTGTAAAAGGACAATATGATTAAAGACAAACGGAAAGCATATATTGGCCGAAGATAATTTTTCCTTTTGTCTTTATTCATATATATATATATATGCTATATATATATATATATTAGGTTGGTGCAAAAATAATTTCGTTTTCTAACATATGTTACTATGTGAGAGAACGAAATTATTTTTGCACCAACCTATATATATATATATATATATATGCTATTATGCTATATATATATATATATATATATATATATATATATATGCTATTATGCTATATATATATATATATGCTATATATATATATATATGCTATTATGCTATATATATATATATATATATATGCTATTATGCTATATATATATATATATATATATATATGCTATTATGCTATATATATATATATATATATATATATATATATATATATATATATATATATAGAATAATGAGAAGCCACGTATACTTTCTTAATATGTATATATAGAAAAAGTTGCAAATTAAAAAAATAATAATGTTTTTTTATGAAAGTATTTATTTAGTTATTTATATATATATTTGATATTTCAGATTGACCTCAATCTTTCTTCAGAAATAACTGTTTGTTACAAATAAATTAAAATTCTAATTAATAATTTTAATTTATTTGTAAACGAACAGTTATTTCTGAAGAAAGATTGAGGTCAATCTGAAATATCAAATATATATATAAATAAATAAATACTTTCATAAAAAACATTATTATTTTTTTTAATTTGCAACTTGATATATATATATATATATATATATAAGGTTGGTGTAAAAATAATGACGTAATAATGTCGTTTTTTGACGTTAAAAAATACATCAAAAAACGACATTATTACATCATTATTTTTGCAGCAACCTAATATATATATATATATGAATAGGGTTAAAATATAGATCAAATATGGATAGAACGTTACCTATTTGCTCCTTGTTTGTGTGTATGTGTCCTCGCGCGGGTGTGATTAATACAAATATGAAATTTGTCAATTAATTGAGTGATGTTATATTCAGTACACCGACTCCAGAGTTTCGTAGACGAACCTTTTATGTAATATTTCGGTTCACTTGTCATAAGGTATCAGCAATATATATATATATATATATACACACACACACTTTACAATTGGAATTAAGATATGCTTAAGATTATCTATGATTCCAGTTGTAAAGAAAATTTGCTCTGTTTAATGAAAATAAACATTGAGTTTTCAGTCTAGTGGATACACGTGTTTGAATAGATATACCTGCTTTTTGAACAATTAAATTAATGTGCACCAGCCTAGTTATCGAGAGTCTTACTAAAGAAAATATACCCCTCGAGAGAAATACAACCTGTATTCGTTTTTAATCTAGGAAACCGATCTCTACAATTAGGCTACGTGAGGCCATTGTCACGATTTCACATTTTCAAAATGGGAATACAGGTTCGATTCCTGTCGGGAGTCATAATAAATACTGTATGAAGACCTTCGATTATTTACGTTATTTTCATTGGGGCAAATGTTCTCATCTTTGTTGTTGTCCTCGCAGCAGACAACAAATACATTAGTCTGAATGTAAATAATGATCCCAGAGATTCCGACATAAATGAAGACTTTCGATCTCTAGGCCGGTAAATATTAATTTCACTGTTTAAAAAACAGGCATGTCTATATTTTAGTTGTTGTTATTGTTGAAAGTCCTCAAATGATATAGTTTTGACTATGTAGCGCCAGCCTACAAAGATCGAAGAAAGAGGGTCCTCGCTAAGTCCTTCAACATTCATTCGCACGAAGCTGTTTTTATTCATTCCTGAAATAATAATAATAATAATAATAATAATAATAATAATAATAATAATAATAAGCGGGAGTATTGCGAGAGGGTATTTCGTGAAGTTTGAAGGGTAAGGCATTTTGGGAGTTACATCTAGATATTTGGGAACATCCTCAATCGGAGACCGGTTGAGCGGTCTGGGTTACTCGACTTGAAGGTATTCCAAGGTTACGCGCTGCTTTGCCCGTGATACATGTTTCTGGTATATCCTTATCATACTGGGTGTCTAGATAGATAGATAGATAGATAGATAGATGTGAACAGACTGAGATAGATAGATAGATAGATAGATAGATAGATAGATGTGAACAGACTGAAATAGATAGATAGTTAGATAGATAGATGTGAACAGACTGAGATAGATAGATAGATAGATAGATAGATGTGAACAGACTTAGATAGATAGATAGATAGATAGATGTGAACAGACTTAGATAGATAGATAGATAGATAGATGTGAACAGACTTAGATAGATAGATAGATAGATGTGAACAGACTGAGATAGATAGATAGATAGATAGATAGATAGATAGATAGATAGATGTGAACAGACTTAGATAGATAGATAGATAGATGTGAACAGACTTAGATAGATAGATAGATGTGAACAGACTGAGATAGATAGATAGATAGATAGATAGATAGATAGATAGATAGATGTGAACAGACTGAGATAGATAGATAGATAGATAGATAGATGTGAACAGACTTAGATAGATAGATAGATAGATAGATAGATAGATAGATAGATAGATAGATAGATGTGAACAGACTGAAATAGATAGATAGATGTGAACAGACTGAGATAGATAGATGTGAACAGACTGAGATAGATAGATAGATAGATAGATAGATACGAACAGACTGAGTTAGATATGTACGAACAGAGTGAGATAGAATATCTACCTATCTATCTCTGTTCGTAAAGATAGATAGTTACGAATAGACTGAGATAACTAGATAGATAGATACGAACATACAGATGATAGATAGATAGATAGATAGATAGATAGATAGATAGATAGATAGATAGATATTAGGTTGGTGCAAAAATAATGACGTAATAATGTCGTTTTTTGACGTAACGTCAAAAAACGACATTATTACGTCATTATTTTTGCACCAACCTAATAGATAGATAGATATGAATAGCCTGATATCTATCTATTTATCTGTCTATCAAGTCATCCCATAAGTTCTGTCCGAATTTTAAATAAAGAAAGCAAGTGACCAAATGTTACATTTAATTACAGATTCAATCAACAATGTATTTTCCCTGATTATCTATGACTTCCTTCCCTCTATTAACAAGCTTACTAATTCCATTACTGTAAAATTCTTTTGGCTTTGATTCGAAGAACTCACAAATGTCAGTTTTAACCTCTTCCTGTGTTACAAAAGCTGTTTCTTCCAAATGATTCTGTGAACTACGAAACAAATGGTAGTCTGAAGGAGCAAGATCGGGAGAATTAGGTGGATGAGGAATTTTCTCCCAACCAAGTTCTTCAATCTTTTGTGACATGATTCTTGCTGTGTGGCGTCGTGCATTGTCCTAATGAAACATCACCTCTTTTTGATTCACTAGAGCAGGTCTTTTTTTCCTCAAAGCTTGGTTCAAACGCTCTAATTGCTGACAGTATATTTGAGCATTAATTGCTGCATTACGTGGTAAGAATTCAAAGTGGATTATTCCTTGGCGATCCCACCAGATTGAAAGAAGAACCTTTTGCCCATGAAGTTCCCTTCTCGCCTGTGGCTGGGATCCTTCCCCTTTACCAAGCCACTGTCTACGGCGCTTAACATTTCGATAAAAGATCCATTATTCGTCGCCAGTCACAAGTCTATCCAAAAAAGGTGAAACAAGTTGGCGAGAATGGAGAAAAGAGCAGATGCCAACTCGGGATTTGAGGTTGTTTTCAGACAATTCATGAGGCACCCATTTTCCAAGTTTAGGAATTTTTCCAAGTTGTTGAAGATGTCGATGAACATTTGTATGGTTTGAACTGAGAACCACTGCCAATTCCTCAACTGATAAAGCAAGATTTTCTTCAAGGGCTGCTTCAAGAAGCTTTTCATCAAACTCAACAGGACGTCCGGTTCGATCTTCATCTTCAAGGGTGAGATCTCCACCTCTGAATTTTGCAAACCATCTTTTGCAAGTTCTTTCATTCACACATTCTTCTCCATAAACTGAGTGAATGTTTCTAGGCGCTTCGGCTGCTGAGTTTCCTTTCTTGAACTCATAAAGCATTATGTGCCTCAAATGATTCTTGGGTACTTCCATATTAGCAGGGTTTTAATGAAACAAAATTTAATTTTATTGTTCTCTGAAATAAAATTTGATCAGTTTAAATGCATCTAAACATAAAAATAATGTTCAGCTCCATTAGACATTATAAAATACTCTTTAAATTTCGTTCATTTTATCAAAAAGTTAAAATTCGGACAGAACTTATGGGATGACCTGATATATATATATATATATATATATATATATATATATATATATATATATACATAATCGCTAAAGCTCACAACTATCCAACCAAATATATATATATATATATATATATATATATATAAGTTAACATAGAAGTCAACACTTAGAGGCGACAGTTTAATGCTAGATGCAATCGTCAGGCATCTAGCATTAAACAGACTGTCGCCTCTAAGTGTTGACTTCTATGTTCACTTATCTCTCTCTCTCTCTCTCTCTCTCTCTCTCTCTCTCTCTCTCTCTCTCTCTGAGAATCGAACCCAGCCAAACCTAGAAAACCCGGTCTGCCCTGAAATCTAAACACATAACTTGGGGTGAGAGAGAGAAAAGAAGAGACGGTTTCATGCCTTTCCCAAGGGAATTTGTGCGAATGTTAAGCGAAAAGCTTTGACCCCCAGCTCCCAGTTCCCGCGTTCAGACCATTTACAACTACCCACATATATTTGACCGTTACATAAATTTTCTTTGAAATAAATTGGCTCCATCAGGCATAATGTGATATTTAAATAATTTTATGTGTATTGAGGATTGTCAAATGAGAACAGCAAATTATAGAAAGTAATAAAATACCCCAGAAGTATGTGTCCATATATATTTATATATATATATATATATATGTATATGTATATATGTATATATATTAGGTTAGTGCAAAAATAATGACGTAAAAATGTCGTTTTTTGACGTTAAAAAATACGTCAAAAACGACATTATTACTTCATTATTTTTGCACCAACCTAATATAAATATATAGATATATATATATATATTATAGTAAAAAAAAGAAAGAACAGTAAGATATATAATCCGGTGTTCTTATTGATATTTTGACCTTTTTTTTTTAAAGTGCACGATGTAAATTTACAGAGCATAAATATTTGTAATTTAACTGATTTAAATTTTCATTTTAACTCTAAATCAATTAAATTACGATATATATATATATATATATATATATATATATATATATATATATATATATATATATATATATATATATATATATATATATATATATTCACCACCTGATGAAATGTTTAGGTTTAAGAATCGAAGCAAATATACATCTTTTTCGTGACTACTTGTTTGTCCGTATATAACAACTTGATATATATATATATATATATATATATATATATATAAAGATCTTACATATTTTGACGTTAAAAAATGACATTATTTTTGCACCAACCTAATATATATATTCTGTTTATACGTTATTTTTATAGATACAAATATTTAAGTAAATGCTCTGTTTAAAATAAACAGTGCTAACTACATTTACCGGCCTGGATATCCGAGAAATTTCATCGGAAATATGTGTCCTCCAACAGGAATCGAACCTGTATCCTACACGGAACCGTCATATAGGCTGACCTGCTATACCATTGAACTACAGAGGAAGCGCCTGGCTAGCAAGGTTGCATTACTCAGTAGCTAAATAGTATAGCGTGTTAGGTTATATGACGGTTCCGTGAGGGATACAGGTTCGATTCCTGTCGGAGGACAGATATTTTCTCTGGGATTTCTCGGACATTCACGCCGTTAACTCAGTCCACAATGGGGCTCATAAGACCAACGAACGATATCTTCCCATATGAGGTGATTTTCGATTTTATTGTTAATTGATTTTATATATATATATATATATATATATATATATATATATATATATATATATATATATATATATATATATATATATATATATATATATATATATATATATATATATATAGTCTCATTAAATAATTTAGACAAGTTTTGTCTACTTATTAAAGGAAGAAAGAAAATTAACATGCTGATGTAAAATCATTTTATTCGGTGTACTTTCGACATTAGTACAATGTCCGTTTTTTTCTAAGACAAAGATTTCTCGTTGTGTTCCTATTAAAAATAAGTAGATAAAATTTGTCTAAATTATTTTATAAGACATGTCTTAATGAACACATGCTGCCAAAATATACGCTATATATATATATATATATATATATATATATATATATATATATATATATATATATATATATATAACAATCTATTCAATATTTTTTCATTTAAAAATCATAAATAAAAATTATTAAATATTACTGGCTCACTTTACTTTTCAGTAGACTTTGAATTATGTACACTTTGTACCATCCTATATGCTGTGACTGACCTTTCAAACACCTGCAGAGGGTCATTTGGGGACCTTGTAGCGTCCTGTGCACCAGATCTCTCTATTCGGGTCTTCCAAAATGGCTGTTGGTTCTAAGAACTGAGCTGTTTGACCCTCCTAAATATATATACTATATTTTCGATGTTAGAGTCCAGCATATATATATATATATATATATATATATATATATATATATATATATATATATATATATATAATTATTTATTTAAAAATATGATTACAACTCGCTACATAAGAGGTCTCATGTTTCAAAACAAGAGCCGAAAACTTCAAAATAATATTTGAATTAACTTGAGTTAAAGTAGGCTCTGTTCCATCTTCAAGCGAAATTTTTTGGGATATATATATATATATATATATATATATATATATATATATATATATATATATATATATATATATATATATTTGTGTGTGTGCTGGACTTTACCGTCGAAAATAGAGTATAGGTTTTGAATTCAGAGTTGTCGTTCGCCAACTAAGGCTATATGAACCAACCTGTCTTGCTATATATATATATATATATATATATATATATATATATATATATATATATAGTCATCCAGAGACAGATTTTTACGGTGTATCACAGTTCATTAGTTTGGCAAGACATTTGATTGCTTCAAGCCAGTATTAAAGCTCGACTGATTTCACATCAGTTGAAGTCCCTCACCCTTAGTCTATCAGCGCACAAAGAAAGTGAATTTTTAACACATTATATACAAGACATACACATTACCAGCTAGCAGAGTGCTCAATCCATAGAGAAGAGTTTTTATCGTCAGTTAGTAGCAACCGACAAATTCCCTTTCTACCAAATTACTCAACCTACGAGAGGGGGCGTGTATGTATGTATATATATATATATATATATATATATATATATATATATATATATTATTTTAGATTTTGTCTTAGCAATTCACCCCTGTAGATGACCTTGGATGAAACTGCATATACTTAGGAAATTAAAAGGAATGAGAATAATTCTGACGCCTTTCTTAATGTGTTTAATGATAACATTAAGAAAATATTCCGTGAATTTCAAAGGATTAAAATAAAATAGACATAATATGTCTAGATTATTCAATCAAGCATGCCTGAATGAAGGGATGCTACCTATATAGTAACACATACATGCATACATACGCACACACACAAATATATATATATATATATATATATATATATATATATATATATATATATATATATATATATATTAAGCAATATGCCTAATATCTTACACTAATTGCCCAACTCGGAGTTTGATGCCGAAGCAATTTAGATTAACTTTTAAGTTTGAAATCAACGTTGGAAATAAGAAATACAAATTATGCATATAATCGCTCGTATACCTACGTATATTTACCAATTCGGTTATATATATATATATATATAAAATAAAAATAATAAACGCAAACACTGTAGTTAATGAAATTTTATCTTTAACTTTAAAAAAAACATCATTTTAAGGTATTTTTAAAAAAATGAAGAGTGGCCCCAAAATTTATATATATATATAAGGTTGGGGCCACTCTTCATTTTTTTAAAAATACCTTAAAATGATGTTTTTTTTAAGTTAAAGATAAAATTTCATTAACTACAGTGTTTGCTTTTATTATTTTATTTTTCAGTCTCGTCTTACTACTAAAAACTTTGGATTCTTCTGTCCATAATACATTTGCGAAATTATGAATATTTGTATGAGAAACATTATATTCTATTTTCACCGTTAACTCCCCCCACCCCACTTCTATACAGTTTTGCGCTAACCAAAATGGCTGATTCGGGAATAAAAAATGTCATTCGATTATGCAAAGACATTCTGTACCATCTGGCTTGCACATAATTGGAATAAAATCAACTTTCAACATGACAACGATCCGAAACACACTTCTAAATTATGCCAAAATAATCCCAAGTCAAAAAACAGAAACAAATAGTTCGAAGAGAATACCAAAAGCGTGAGAGTGAGCGTTTGCAAAATTAAAATGCTTGCAAAGGTCTACCATCTATTTAAAAAAAAAACCTCTTGGAAAGAATGCCAAGAATTTGTAAAGCTGTAATTAAAGCAGGTTGTGGTTTTATTGACGAAAGCAAAATATGATGCTGTTGTATTTTCTAGTTAAGTGCTCATTTTTAGTTTATTTTTATTTCTAGTTAAGTGCTTATTTTTATCAAAATGAAATAAATACACTGTAGTTATTGAATTTTTTTTCTTTGACTTAAAATATGCGAAAATGTCTTATTTTAAGTTGTTTTTAAAAAAATGTAGAGTGGCCCCAATCTGACATATATATATATATATATATATATATATATATATATATATATATATATATATATATTGGCTTGCCGTGTTGCTGTTTATCGACTTCACGGAACCGTCATATAGCCTGACGCGCTATACCATTTAACTATAGAGTAATACAACATTGCTAGCCAGACGTTTCCACTGTAGCTAAATGGGATGGCACATCAGGCTATAAGACGGTTCCGTGTTGAGATACGGGTTCAATTCCTCTCGGAGGACACGTATTTTTATGAAATTTCTCGTATGTTCAGGTCGGTAAATGTAGTTAATAATGTTTATTATAAACAGCATTTGATTAAATATTTCTGCCTACAAAAATAACGTATAAACAGTATATATATATATATATATATATATATATATATACTGACTTGAACATTTTTCAACATACAACTGTTTTTTGCATATTCCATTTTTCGATATTTTGACGTGTATTTTCCATGGATTATTTATCATATATATATATATATATATATATATATATATATATATATATATGAATATAAAAGTGAACATTGAAATCAACACTCAGAGGCGACAGGCTGTTTCATGCTGAACGCAATTGTCAGGCCGCCTGACGATTGCGTCCAGCATGAAACAGCCTGTCGCCTCTGAGTGTTGATTTCAATGTTCACTTTTATATTCACATTTACATACGGTCTATCTCTGACATTAAGCACTTTATTCCATAAATATAGCACACCTTAAGACTATATTTCTTCATATATATATACATGTGTATGTATGTGTGTGTGTGTGTGTGTGTGTGTGTGTGTGTGTATACAGATATGAGTTTGTGACCTGGGGTTTCACAAGTTTGCGATCATCAGAGCAAACTGGTTTATTTTTTTTATAAATTGAAACTATGCTTGTTTGACTATGTTTGGTGGTTGGAGGGGGAATTTGCTTGTGTGATTGTTTGGGGTGCCAATCTCATATACATAGACACATATATGTACAGGGGTACGCATTTTAGTTCACACAAGCGCATCCAAATAAACAATCCGTGACAGATACACATCCATGCGTTTGGGCCTACGTACATACTGATATTATTGAACGCTTTCCACTAAGTACTAAAAAACACACACACACACACACACACATATATATATATATATATATATATATATATATATATATATATATATATATATATATATATATATATATGCTCATTTCATTGAATACAACAGACAAGGTGCTTTGATTTAGTTTTTTATACAATTTTTCATACAATCTAATAATTTTTTCTTTTCTGATGATAAATTACATAAAAACAGTCCGAATGTTCTTTTTTTCCGACCGCTTTCAAATCGGGCAAATATTATTTATGAATTTAAATGCCCATTAAGGAATTGTATTCCTGATCAATCAAAATTCGTAAATTATATAGGCCACACTGCAACATGTTTGACACGCAGACTCACTATACACCATTCTGACCATAGCTCAATTAGATCTCATTTAAATATTCATGGAGACCTACCGGACACTATTTGGAACATACTTGTCGACAACACTAATATAATAACATCAGCTACATGCAAAAAAAAGGCTAAAAATAATGAAAGCTTTATTAATAAAAACAAAAAAACAACACTTAGTAATATTAACCTTGAACATGGACATAATATCTTGACCGTGTTTTTAAAAAATTAAAACATTATATAAATACATACATGCAACAAACTATTTCTTATTTAACATTTAAAATGTTTAATCCTTGAAAATGGCTAAATGTATAGCCGAAAGCGCTCGGATAAAAAGAACATTCGGACAGTTTTTATACAATTTATCATCTGAAAAGAAAAAAAATATTAGATCGCATGAGAAATTGTATAAAAAACTAAATCAAAGCACCTTGTCTGTCATATTCAATGAAATATACATGAAAAAAGATTACTGCCTAAATACACACACACACACACACAAACATAAATATCCCTGATATTGAGCGCTTTCCAATAAGTACCGCCCATATAATATATAAATAATATATATAATATATTGCAAATATATATATAAATATATATATATATAGAGAGAGAGAGAGAGAGACAGAGAGAGAGACAGACAGACAGACAGAACGAATATACTAATTCTTAGTGGATCAGTTTAGTACATCATAACAACAGACGACCGGTCCCCCACTTTATGTCCGGTAGAAACTTTAACACTGTTTCAAATTATTATATAAATATGTACTAATTCTTGGGAGATCAGTTCATTACTTAATAACAATAAAAAATTGATTCCCCACTTTATGTCCAGTAGAAGCTTTGATTGTTTCCAATTACTTTATTACATATATATATATATATATATATATATATATATATATATATATATATATATACTTTTCATATATATATTTATGTTACTTCGTAAACGAGAGTTTTCTTCAGAAATACGTCAATATTCAATGGCGAATTGCAGCAACTGGGCGCCTTAGGCTAAAAGATTTGGTTGATCCAAACTTAAGAGCGATTAAGTATGACAAAACATTCCATTCTTCTTTCTACACAATCAAAGAACACTTTAGAAATCTTAGCATAAGTAGAAATATTGTTTCTTACCGTAGGGTTCAATAACCGAAACTTTGAGATTATTGACGAATACTTTCAATACTTTGAGTGTACTTCTTGATATATATATATATATATATATATATATATATATATATATATATATTATAAATTGACTGATTTAAAAATATGGTTCCTTCGCTACACAAGAATTAACATGTTTCAAAAACAGAAAACAAAAACTTCAAACTTAATTATATAATTAAATTAAAGGCATTAGTTCTGTTTCATCTTCAAGCGAATTTTGGAATAACTTATTTTTAAATTTACTGAGTTTTAAAGCAACATACAATTCATAATTTTTTGTTTCCAAGAATACAGCGAAATGCAATCATTTAGACAGGGGCGGTAGCGTGTTCATTTTTATTAACTATTATTGTATCAATTATGAATTACGTTCGAAAAAGAGGTTAAGTCTAGGTAGGGTAGGGGTGTATTTTTTCAACGAATTATGACATCCGTTCAACGCATATCGTCTGGTTTTTCTTATCAACGAGAAAAAGGTTTTGGCATTTTTTTCCGTTAAATTCGTACTGGTATACATCAACATTCTTTCTAAAAGGGGTGTTTGAATTAGAATATGTTATATTGTACTACAATTTTAAAATATTATTTTTACTCTTAATTACTAATAGACTATATTTCTTTTTAAAACAAATAAATGTAATAAAATTACTTAAATTATTGAAAAATTAGTATTACATATGAAATATAAGTATGTATATTACCAGCACCCTTTTTTAATGTTGTAATTATTTTATTTTTAAATATTATTTAAGGAAAATTTTTGACAATGTCGGCATAGAATAGCTATTTCATTTCTTTGATTCAGTAAATTTTTATTTTTTATAAACTTAGTAATATATAGTTTCTTATGTATGCACAAAGGACATGTGTCATTTAATGACCGACATATTTTAGCTTTTCTTATTAATTTCCATTTTACTGTAGGTGTTTTATTGGTTTCTTTTAAGTGCCAGAAATATTTCGATAGGGACGTCTGATTTCGGTATATATATATATATATATATATATATATATATATATATATATATATCGGGCAGTCGCCTCCCAAAAATTGTATTCTTCGGAGAGCTCGAGACCGGCAGCCGCCCGAGTGGAGGCCCAAAGAAACGATTTCGGGACTACCTTAAGCGTGCTCTTGTCTCCTGCAATATTGATCCAACACCATTGGTGAACCTCGCAAGGGATCGGATTGGTTGGCGGTCTCTCTGCGTCGCCGGAGTGGCGAGATGAGAGACGAGAAGAGAGACAAGGAGCACTCGAGGGGAGGCGACACCAGCGTCACCTGCAACCTGCAAATTCCGCACCAGGAATGCTTCCCTGCCACCATGTGCCCGAGAACTTGCCGTTCGCGGATTGGGCTGCTATCTCATTTGGCAGCTCACAGAAGACGAACGGAGCCTGAAAGGCAGTGACGTCGTCAGCAATGACGGATAGCCTATTATATATATATATATATATATATATATATATATATATATATATATCCAGCTATCGGTAAATAGCAGGGCACTGGGTTCTATAGCCTTAGATAGCAACTGGTCTAGAAGAGCAACTCTGAATTCAAACCCAGAGTGGAGCCCCTAAGGCGGATGGACGGCACTTTGTGCTACCTTCCTGTAACTCCTGCAGCCGCGCTGGTACCAAACTGTATTGGTTTATCCTCTCCTTTGGACTCTGCTGGCAAGTCTGAGAAGGGGAACTAGACGTCTGGGCAGCCCTAGTTCTCCATACATCCTGCCCAGGCTCGTAGCGCATTTCCTGATGTTATCGGTTTGGAAAGTGGCTGAAAACCATGCCACGTGTTGACCCAAGTTTTGTGAATGAAATTAGGTAAACGAAACCCTTGGGAGCCGTCGGAACACCTGAAGAAGGCTGGAGAGCAGAACGATTGAAACGGGTGTGTATAACAACCGATGTGAGCATGCTGATACGAATAGCAAAGCATATAAATAGGACAGAAACCTGAAGAAGACCGTAGGGTGCAACGGCTGAAACCCGTTTTACAAAAAGATATTGATGATTTTAATTCTCCAAGTAGTTTTGATTTTAACTAATACTAGCAGCCATACCCAGCTGGTCGATCAGAAAAAGTGTTCAATTAGAATGGAGCAAAAACAGCATCATGTTTAGATGTAACAGAGTCTATCTTCTTCAATTACTTTAAAGTACTTTCATTAAAAAACATTTAGAATTAATGCAATTACTGATATAACAGAAGTAGTCTGTATTTATTTAATCGAAGTTAACCGAAGGGGTAAAACAGGCAACATGAAGACCCACTTCAGAACCACAATTATTTTGGAGTTTTTAAAATTCAATTTCTCAATGTGCTACCAGGGATGTAAAAGAAGATACATTTATAAAGCAATTGTTAATTTCGATGAAAATTGGTTAAAAGATCAATGAAAAATAAGAAAAAAATCAGTAAAAATCGCCATTTTTTGCTATTTACGCGGGTTTTCCCTATATGGGTGGATTCAATTATCAAGTTAAATGACTGTGAAACAATCAACTTATTGTTAGCTACAATTGAGTGAATTTTGTATTAGATTGCTTGAAAATTGAGGGAAATTTAAGTTTAAAATTTATGTTGAAATCGATTTTTCGCTTTTTTTTCGCTAAACGCTGTAACGTAGGAATAAAAATGAGGTATCGTTGAGCTCGTCATGATGTAAGTAACCTATATACCGAGTGTGAACGAAATCGGAGGAAAAAAGTTGAATTTATCGATTTTTGATCGGCTTTATCGATTATTGATTTTTTTTTAAAATTATCGATTTTTTACGCTAAGTTCCTATCTCTTAAATTGTACAATGTATGTACCAAGTTTGGTCAAAATAAGTTGGATGGATCTCGAGTGAAAAGCTATCATACAGACAGACAGACAGATGCTCCTCCTCCTTGGAGGGGTGCACGCGCATCATTTATCATCTCTCAGTTGCGTCTCAGGGGCTTTTCTGTCTAAGGACGGAGGGGCAACTGAGAAAATAATACTGAAGAGGTGCCCAGCCCTCCCATTACACCAGAGGGAGGGATCGGTGCTCGAACCGAGGCCAGCGCAACCGACGGTTGCGGGGGCTGAGGGGAATTTTTGTCCCTGCCCGAGTGTACGCGCTCGGGTCCCCACATTAATCCGACCTTGTGTCACATCTCGTTCTCGTGGATGAATGAGTAAATACCAGACCGACAGATACAGACATCTTCTGTTTTATATATATATACAGATAAACATTTCTCAAAGTTTCATAAAATTGAAGTAGTTGGATGTAAGAAAAATATATTTTTATCAAGATTTTCTAAAAAGAAAATTTCAAAAATAATTTCATTCATTTGGGAATAAGTCCTGAAAGTTTCATTAAAATCTGACAATTGTTTGATTTTTGCAAAACTTTCAAAATCAATTTGTTTTCACTGGGAAAAAAATACGCTAAAATTTCCTATACTTGTCTTTGATTCCCCCCCCACACACACACACACCACCACCAACAACAACAACGACAGACGCAAGATTTTAACTAAAATTTCGAACGGTCAACAAACGATAAAAAAAATAATTTGATAATGAAGAAATCCTTTGTCCTTTCTTCTTAATATTAGGTTGGTGCAAAAATAATGACGTTTACTCACATAGTAACATATAGCTTCACGTGCCTAACCGCTCGGCCACAAAGGATCGTTCGGTTGGCAAGGTTGAATTTACTGCTTATAAACTTCAATTCGACCTTGCCAACCGAACGATCCTTTGTGGCCGAGCGGTTAGGCACGTCAGGCTAAATGACGGTTCCGCATAGGATGCCGGTTCGAATAGTAACATATGTGAGAAAACGACATTATTTTTGCACCAACCTAATAACATCAAGATTTTGACGATAAAACATTTATTAAGTCTGGAAAATCTTTTCATCGTATTATGCTAATGCGTGTTCTTACAATATTTCGACATCCTTGTCAAATCTTCTATTATCACAATGCGCGATATTTAATGTTTAAACACATGGCTCGGCTCCAGGAAGGTTTATAATCTTGGAAATACTTGTAACAACTAAGTACTGAGATTACATCATATAAAAGTCTGAATTAGATAGAAACTAACATTATAGTTTAATGACTCAACATACAAATCCACGTCCCTATCAGTCAAGCCAATTAGGCGATATGTGGGATATTTAATTAAAAAAAAAAAGTGATGGAAGCGTGGACAAAAAGAAACTATAGGAAATCAGCTAGATGATATAGCCAAAACACGCATTAAAAAAAGATTACCGTATTTCCCGGTTTACAATGCGCTGCAGCTTGGAAAACGCACCTTAATATTGGAAAGAAATTTTTAAGAAAAAAAAAATTCTCATACAACATATTCACCCTGCGTCCCTCACATACTGGCGCCATGTATTGTTTACATTAATCACTCGTTCAATTTTGTTTGTATGGCAATGACATACGAGTCAAAAGCAGAAAGGATCCTGCCACTGTAAACAGAGCATGTTTAAGTTTGTGGCTCGGCTCCAGGAAGCCTTGGAAATACTTGTAACAGCTAAGTACTGAGGTTACATCATATAAAAGGCTGAATTAGACAGCTAACATTATAGTTTAATGACTCAACATACAAATCTACGTCCCTATCAGACAAGCCAATTACGTGACTGTCCAAGCTTACTTGAGCCTGGGTGTTGCTTTACATTCGTCTTGGAAGACGCACACGTATTTTTCAGGGTATTTTTTAAGGAAAAAAAGTACGTCTTGTAAGCCGGAAAATATGATAGATGCTTCCTCGATAACTACAATCTTAACCTGTTCAAGTCTAGGGTCAACCGTTATCTTCCCCACCTATCCGCATATACTGTGCCTCTTACTCAGTAAATCTCTACCTGCATTGCGGAATCGACTCCCAAGAGGATGCTTCCCTGATCACTACAATCTTAACCTGTTCAAGTCTAGGTTCAACCGTTATCTTCCCCACCCTATCCGCATAAACTGTGCCTCTTACTCTGTAACCCTTTACCTGCTTTGTGGAACCGACTCCCAAGAGGATGCTTCCCGGATCACTACAATCTTAATATGTTCAAGTCTAGGGTCAACCGTTATCTTCCACACCTATCCGCATAAACTGTACCTCTTACTCTGTAACCCTCTACCTGCTTTGTGGAATCGACTCCCAAGAGGATGCTTCCCTGATCACTATAATCTTAACCTGTTCAAGTCTAGGGTCAACTGTTATCTTCCACACATATCCACATAAACAATGCCTTTTACTCTGTAACTCTCTACCTGCTTTGTGGAACCTGCACCCAAGAATATGCTTCCTCAATCACTGCTATCTTAACCTGTTCAAATCTAGGGTTAACTGTTATCTTCCCCACTTATCTACATCAACTGTGCTGGTTACTCTGTAACCCTCTACCAATAGTGGCTCTCAAGCCTTGTCCAAGGTGAATAGCATTGTAAAAGAAATGGTGCAAAAATGACATTGAAGCTATCTGAAGCTGATTGACGCAACCACATAACACACATAGTATGTCTGGAGAGGGGGGAACCTCAGTGTGGTTTAATGGTCAGCAAGCTCGTCTCGTTAGATCAGTTACGACTGAAAAGTGAGTTCGATCCTCACTAGGTACCCCATACTTTCGGCCTTGTGCCACATCTAAGCTACGCTTAGAAAATAACCATAGTATGTGTGGAGGTACAACTCGTTTAGCGACTAAATCATTGAAACGAAATCTGGTCGTTAAGTGTAGAGTGGTTGTATATTGGCTTTGGAATTTCTGAAAAAACAGGTACCACGTAAATACTCGAATGGGGTTAACCAAGACTTGTGTATTAGATACTTCGTTAGCTATAAGTATATTTAGAGATTTAAACTAAACCTTTTGCTTTAGCGAACCGAAATTGGAACATTCCTTATAACCGAGCTTCTAAAAATGGTTTGAGTCAACTTCTCGAGTTACTTTTCTGCAAATGATTTCCAAATTTATATTAAATACCTTTATCCTTAATAAAAGTTTACACAGTCTATCCTAAAATTCAAATATTTAAATGTAATGTCAATCGACATCTTCTGATGCCGTGGTCCTGATCCTCTTCCTTCTCTATGTCTGTTGTAGCATAACTACAGACGATAATGGCTATGTGTCCATTGCATTTACGGTAGTAAATACTGTATCTTAGTCTGCAGTTGAAGATTCGTCTCCATCTGTGCTGGTCAAACTCTCTCCCTCTGGGCAGAGACGATCCCCAGATGATGACATGTCGAAGGACCGAATCTCGTCTCGGGAAACAGCTACCCAACCCCGTTTTATACGGAGCCCATGGGTAATTTTTGGTCGAGCCTACGGGCTCGGATACCCCACATTAAATTCGGCCTTGTGCCATATTTGACCGCGTGGGGCGGTTGGTAGATATCCCGCAGTTGAACATTCACTGTGGAATTCACTTGACACACTTCTAGCAGTTGACTATTTCTACGCGCCGCTGGCGAATCTTATATGTGTTGTTCTTGTCCTAAGTATTATCGTTCATTACCAACCTCCGTTTGATTATTCTATTCAGTAACCTTCCTTAGGTTACAACAATATCCTTTCCTCAAACAATAGCTACAATCTTCAAATATTCAAATGTAATGTCAATCGATATCTTCTGATGCCTTGATACTGATCTCCGACTTTCTCTATATCCTTTCCTCAAACAAGCCTCTTTACTCTTGATCTCACTCTCTGTAACCCCTTACGTGCTAGTGGAACTCCCGCCTTGCTTAGGGTGAAATGCTTAAAAAAATACAATCACTGTTCCATAATAGTTTTTACAGTTAATGTTGCCGTATATGGTCTGGTGACCCCGCTATTCGTCTTGAGGTCCTCGACAAAATCCAGAGACTGATATGCAATGTGATAGGTCCTGACCTGGCATCTCGTCTACAGTCACTTTCTCACGGACATGATGTGACCTCCCTCTGTCTTTTCTACAAATATGTTCATGGCATGTTTCACTGGTACCCCAAATGCATGAATTTAGACTGGCATCTCGGTTCCACCCTTTTACCATCGAAACAGCCTCTTCTACTCCAACAGCTTCTTAACTCGCACTTCCCGACAGTGGAATTCCCTTCCTCTTACTTGCTTTCATCGAGATAAAGAGGAAAGAAAGAACATAATTCCTTACGTCAATAGCGTTATTACCAACTATAAACACACGTCAAAAACATTACATTACATCATCAGCCTTTATTGAATCTATTCTTGAAGAATCTAATATAGGTTTTATCTAAAGCCCGTTTTCAAATCAACATGTGAAAAGACCCCAAACATAATGTCTTCTCGACATACATACACACATATACTTACGAATATACATAATCATCTGAATCCTAGCTAGACAAACTAGACTTATTATACATTTAGATACATACACATCAGCTTTTTATTTAGGCCTGAAATCCGTTAATTTCTTGGAAATTTCAAGAGACACCTCGTCATTGTCTCTCCCTGAATTCACAAATTTTGCTAACGTTGGTTTAACAATTCGAATGCATGCGAAACAGGGTTGACCAATGAAAATCAGACAAGACAGAAGTTAAAATGCTAGAATTACTTTCTTCTTTTTCGTTGTTCTTATCATTCTATCCATATTTGATCTATATTTTACCCCAAATTATATATATATATATATATATATATATATATATATATATAAGTGAACATTGAAGTCAACACTCAGAGGCGACAGGATGTTTTATGCTAGATGCAAACGTCAGGCCGCGACTGTTGAATTTTCCTCGACTATCGAAAAAAAATTCGAGAAAAATTCAACACTCGCGGCCTGCCGATTGCGTCTAGCATGAAACAGCCTGTCGCCTCTGAGTGCTGACTTCAATTTTCACTTTTATATTTATATTTACATACGCTATATTGAGCACTTTATCCCATAAATATAGCACACCTTAAAAATATATTTCTTCATATATATATTCATATATATATATATATGTAAGCAAATATAAATGGATATAAATCCGACAGAATGGAGAAAAGTATTTGGAAAAAACCTTAAATGCAATTATGCAATTCATTCATATTAAAACAACATAATTGCATTTAAGGATTTTTGTTTGTTTTTTCCAAATATTTTTCTCCATATATATATATATATATATATATATATATATACGTTATTTTGATAGATACAGATGTTTAAGTAAATGCCTGTTTATAATAAACATTATTAGTAACATTTACCGGCCTGAACGGCTGAGAAATCTCATAGACAATTAAAAACATTAATTTAAACTTGTCAACCGGACGCTTCATCTGTAGCTCAATGGCACAGAACATCAGTCTATATGACGGTTCCGTGTAGGATACAGGTTCGATTCCCGTCGAAGGGCATGTATTTTCTATGGAATTTCTCGTACATTCAGGCCAGTAAAAGTTGTTAATACTGTTTATTATAAACAGCATTTACTTAAATATTTGTATCTATAAAAAAGAACGTATAAACAAAAATATATTAAAATAATTGTCGGACTTAGTCCATTTCATTATATATATATGCATGTATATAAGGCCGGTGCGTCTTCGTCTCGAAACCTGACGACTGGGAGGTCGCGTTTTTTGGGGGCCGTCGTGACGTCTGTCATTTTTTTTTTTTTTTTTCAGAACTGTTTTATGGCCATCTGGCATTTTTTTTAAATATTTTTAAGCTGACGTTAAATTTGACAGTCATCAACTAATAATATACATCGTGTATCTGCCTGGCCGGTGCGGTGCGTACTACGCAGGAACCCCCAATGAGGTTGGAACACCAAAAGGGCTAGTTTCAGCAGCGTTTTTCTTGTTGTTGTTTTTTTTTTGGGGGGGGGTGCTTTTTGTCGTTTTTACTTTTTTATTATATTCTCAATCATCAACTATAATAATCGACTATCCCGAACCTCTCAATCGCGTGGGGCCCCATGCCTACTGGGGAGTGAAGCAAAAGTGCTAATTTCAGTGGCGCTTTTTTTTTTTTTTAAATTGTAATTTTCTCTCTGAACTATCCTTTTAAATCAATTAATTTATATCTCGGTAAAATTAGGATCTCTTATTTGCTTAACTTATATTAATAACTAAGCAGAAGGCCACGACTAATAATTAAAATAAAAATTAATTAAAATAAAAATTAATTTAAATAAAATTTACATTCCTTATTTGTTACATTTCTAGAAAAATCCTTAAAGAATTCAACACATAAAAACGTTTCCCAAAAACTGAAATACTGTTTTCTAAAAGCAAATTTTAAGGCAATCCCGTTTGTGTTGTGTTGGAATTTTTGTAAAAAATTTTTTCAGCGGAGATGCGTCGGTGAATAATCTTTATGAAAATATAAAAATATGAGTATATTTTAATTATGAAAATCTCTGTGCTTATTGCAAAAAGAATAACATTATCTCGAATATTTTTTTAAGCAAAAAAAAAAAACAACAATTCATTAGTAGATAATGAATATGTACTGAGATTTTCATTTAAATTGGATAATTCGCTGAATTTTGGTCATTTTTAAAAAGCGCTGCCTTTCAAATCGAGATGAAGTAGAGAAGGGGGCCCCATATCAACGTTTCGGAAGGGGATGAGACCCTAGCACCGGCCCTGTATACACACACACACACACACACACACACATATATATATATATATATATATATATATATATATATGTATTATGAAGATGTTGCATACAGAAAAACAAGCTTTTAAATTGAATCGTTTATAACCATCTTTGTTCCTCACCTGTCGAGATGCACTCACATCGAAACAAATATGCATCTTTGTTGTGTGTACTTGTTTGTCCGTCTGTAACATCTTCCTAATAAATATTTCTCTACTCTTGGTATTGAGTCCACTTTTAAATTAATCCTATGAACATTTGAATTTACATTTGAGTTTATATATATATATATATATTATATATATATATATATATATATATATATATATATATATATATATATATATATATATATAGTAGTAGTATACAATAAAATCCTAAATTACCTTATATGGGGAATAGATCTATTTCAACCGACGAAAGCATCGTCAGCCTTATTCAACCCCGGTATATAGACACAAGAGTATATATAGTCTATATACCGGGGTTGAATAAGTCTGGGGAAGTTTTCGTCGGTTAAAATAGGTCTATTCCACATATAAGGTAATTTGGGATTTTATTGGGCACTATTTGCTTTGTATAATAAATACATTGAGCTCTTTTTGTGAATCAGTTTTAATATTTTATATTAGGTTGGTGCAAAAATAATGACGTAATAATGTCGTTTTTTGACGTATTTTTTAAAGTCAAAAAACGACATTATTACGTCATTATTTTTGCACCAGCCTAATATATTGGATTATATTCCAATGGATTTATTATCTCAACTATACATATATATATATATATATATATATATATATATATATATATATATATATATATATATATATATATATATTATCAATCATTTTGTCAATCCATTGCATGATCGAACTGTTCTCTTAAATATGGGGTGTTATGGTCTTACCCGACCTCGATGGATCGTAAGGCATGGGCACAGTTTGAATTTCACAGCTCTTCTTCTTCTAGATTGATTGCTCTGCCAAGGCTAAAGAGCCCAATATACCCTACTACTTCTAATTTTTTTCCTATGGGAAATGACCTTAAACTGTCTCAATCAAAATTTGAACTCAAGCCAGCCGATCCGTTTTCCAAACGAGTGGAGTTAAAAACTTTTAAAATTCACACCACCTGAGAAAGATCGGAAAAATTACCGATCGATTTAATCTGCAGGAATTGCAGATGTTAATTTTTTTTTTAAATCCATATGTATAAATAATTTTATAATTTAAAAAAAACTTCCAAAAATTTCACCATTGTCCGTTTTACTCAAAATTCCGTCTGCACGCATTTTTAAAGTTATTCTTGAGTTTTAGTTTAACAAATTTTCAAAAAATAATTTTAATTTACAATTTTTCAATTATTAAATTTAAAAAAAATGTTTGCAAATCTTAATTTAAATTTCTTGAAATTCATTTTAAATTTTAATTAAATTTTTTTAATTTTAAAATTTAATTTTGAGATTGTTTTTAAAATTTTTTACTTAATTTATTTCACTTTTAATATATTTCATGATTATAACATTAGTATATCGTTATATAATTTATTAAATTTTTTAAATATTTAAATTTCAATTTATTAAAATTAAGTAAAATTATATTTTTAAATTTTAATTTATTAAGTTTTAAAAATGTTTTTTTTTTAATTTATTACGATTAAGGTTTTTAATTTATTTACGATTAAGGTTTTTTTTAATTTATGACATTCATTAGAGTTTTTAATTTTAATTTTTTAATTTTAATTTTAATTACATTAATAACATTTTAAAGCATCATTTTACTGAATTTACAAACAAAAATTAATTTATTGCTTTTCAAAAATATATTTAAAATTTGATTAGTAATTTTTTTTAAGATTTAATTTATTAGTTTTTTAAAGAATATTTTAAATTTTTTTAAATATTTTTTTTATTTTTTACCTTTTTTTTCCATTATTTTTAAATTTTAATTAATTAGAATTTTTTCGTCGTATTTATTTATTTATTTTTACATACACCGTCGAACGCTTATTTAGGATTTGTCCGTATTAATGTTTTTTTTTGTTTGTTGTTTTGTTTTGTTTTTATTTTTAATCACAGTCGTTGTGTCTGAATTTTTTTTTCATTTTGCGCGGTCCGTTCAAATTTGTGGCCCACATCAAGGGCAAACATATTTCCCAGTCAAAATATTTCAAACAAACGATCTATATATTAATAAAGAGTTATTTTCAAAAGAACCCGTTGTTTCTTTTTTATTTATTCCAGCATGTATGTATATTTTTTCAAAGGATATTACCTTACATTATAATTTATTTATTAACTAATTATTAACTTATTATCTATAACTTTATATTACCTTATCATTAATTAACTTACTTATTTACTTATTTACTTTATTATTATTCATTATCTTATTATCTATTAATTACCTTATTACTTATTATCTTATTATCTATTAATTACCTTATTATTTATTGCCTTAATATTTATGAATTACCTTATTACTTATTATCTTATTATCTATTAATTACCTTATTATTTATTACCTTATTATTTATTAATTACCTTATTATTTATTGCCTTAATATTTATTAATTACCTTATTACTTATCTTATTATCTATTAATTACCTTATTATTTATTACCTTAATATTTATTATTTACCTTATTACCTGTTATCTTATTATCTATTAATTACCTTATTATTTATTACCTTATTATTTATTAATTACCTTATTATTTATTGCCTTAATATTTATTAATTACCTTATTACTTATCTTATTATCTATTAATTACCTTATTATTTATTACCTTAATATTTATTAATTACCTTATTACCTGTTATCTTATTATCTATTAATTACCTTATTATTTATTACCTTATTATTTATTAATTACCTTATTATTTATTGCCTTAATATTTATTAATTACCTTATTATTTATTACCTTATTATTAATTAATTACCTTATTATTTAATGCCTTAATAATTATTAATTACCTTATTACCTATTATCTTATTATCTATTAATTACCTTATTATTTATTACCTCATTATTTATTACTTACCTTATTATTTATTGCCTTTATATTTATTAATTACCTTATTATTATTTATCATCTTATTATCTATTAATTACCTTATTATTAATTACCTCTTATCTCTTATTTATTGCCTTAATATTTATTAATTACCTTATTATTTATACGCTCGTGACTTGTGACTTCTTGCTAGCACAGCTATCGACGTCCCCCAAGGGTTCCGTCTACCCAATTTCACTCGCAAGGTTTTGGTAAACCTGTGTCATGGTTTTCAGGCACTTGCCAAAAGTGGCGCACGCTGGGATTGAACCCTCCATTCCGATAACATCAGGAACTCGGCCATGTGCCAATTAAGCTTTCATAAATTGTTTGTAAAATACCATAAAAAAGCAAACGGGCGACGCTGAAGTCCGAATACGAACAGAGGTGGCCAAAAATGCCTTCATAAAACTAAGCAAAGTATTAAGAAACAGGAAAATATCATTAAAACAAAGAAAAGAGTTCTGAATTCTTAGGTAATACCAGTTCTCCGATGTTACTGTGAATACTGGACAATCTCCTCGCAGATGAAGAAGAGACTTGAAGTAACATAAATGCTGTTCTACAGAAGGATGCTGAGGATACTATGAGCAGAACATGTGAGCAACGATGAAGTTCTAGAGAAAATGAAAACAATAAGGACACTTATACTTAACATCAAGAAGAAACAGTTGAAATTTCTAGGGCGAATAATGAGGAAAGAAGGCTTGGAAAATCTGATACTCACAGAAGAGGTTGAAGGAAAAAGGGAAAACAACGCATAACCTACTTAGCGAGCTTGAGTATGGAGAGGAAGTTGTGGAGAGCCATGATTGCCAAGTCCTGAAGGGACACGGCATATAGAAGAAGAACGAGATTGAGTAAATGGATGGCGCAACAAGGCTTAAGAGAGATAGCAAAAAAGAGAACACTTATTAAGAACTACAAAGGACAGGAAGTTGTGGAGAACCATGATTGCCAACGCCCTGAAGGGACACGGCATATAGATAAAAGAGCGAGATTGAGAAAATGGATGTTCTGAGCTGTAAGACAGGAAATTGTGGAAGAAGAAGAAGAAGAAGAAGAAGAAGAAGAAGAAGAAGGAGGAGGAGGAGGGGGGAGCTTGAGTAAATGCATGGTAGAACAAAGGGAGATAACAAAAAGACAACATTTATTAAAGGCTATAAAGGGAGAGAATCGGTAAGAAGAAAAATAAAGCAATATTTACGTCTTTTTTCAGTTAGGCTTGAAATCTGTTATTTTTTAGACCTTTGAAAGGACGTGTCGTCTCACCTTGAATTCGGAACGCCATAAATTATACTAACGTTGCTTAACAAGTCAAAAACACGTAAAGCCTGATTAACCAATGAAAATCAAACAACATAAAAATAAAAATACTAGGATTTTTTCTTCTTTTTCTCCATTCTCTGGTGAAGTTTTAATGAATGTGAAACATGTTAGATTGAGAAAAGATTCCTATCTGATCTTTATCCTATTATATATCTTTATCATATATATATATATATATATATATATATATATATATATATATATATATATAACTAAGATAATGACACTAAGACGCAAGTGGTTAATGGGAGTGAAAGTAAATGAGAATACTTTAATGGTGAGAAAAGACAATAAAAGAACTAGTTTCAGCAAGTCAGAAGACAGGTCATTTAAATTTTGGAGGTCTAGGGTAATAGGGAAGCAAGAATCCAGAAAAGCGTCCCACGGGTGAGTAGTGCGAGAAAAGAAATTATTAGAATAGAACGTACGGTTACCTCTAGCTATCTCAACGGCAAAATGGATCAGACCAACTTGCCAAACTAGTATATATATTCAATGTTGCTTATCGCATCTAGTAGAAGAAGATCCGATAATTGATCGCTGCATTTAAGTACAGCCTTAATATTTAAGCTTACCTTTTCTTCTGCTACATCCTGGAGTTGCTCTCCCGGTGTTGATTTGCTGGCTTGGAGTTGCTATCCCGGAGTTACTCTCCTTCAGTTGATGTCCTGGAGTTGCTCTTCCGGAGTTGCTCTCCTGGAGTTGCTCTCCTTGATTTGCTCGCCTAGGATTGCTCTATCGGAGTTGTTTTGGTCGCCAGTTGCTCACGCCTGGAGTTGCTCTTCTCGTGTTGCTCGCTCGGAGTTGCTCTCCAGGAATTGATCTCTCGGAGTTGCTCTCCTGGAGTTGATTTCCCGGAGTTGCCCTCCTGGAATTGCTAAATGGAATTGCTTTCCCGGTATTTGCTCCTGGAGTTGCTTTCCCGACATTGTTCTCCTGGAGTAGCTCTCCAGGAGTTGCTCTCCAAGAGCTGCTCTCCTGGAGTAGCTCTCCAGAAGCTGCTCTCCTAGAGTTGCTCTCCTAGAGTTACTCTCCTGGAGTTGCTCTCCAGGAGTTGCTTTCCCGACATTGTTCTCCTGGAGTAGCTCTCCAGGAGTTGCTCTCCAAGAGCTGCTCTCCTGGACTTGCTCTCCAGGAGCTGCTCTCCTAGAGTTGCTCTCCTAGAGTTACTCTCCTGGAGTTGCTCTCCAGGAGTTGCTCTCCTAGAATTGGTCCCCTAGAGTTGCTCTCTAGGAGTTGCTCTCCAGGAGTTGCTCTTCAGGAGCTGCTCTCCTAGAGTTACTCTCCTGGAGTTGCTCTCCAGGAGTTGCTCTCCTAGAATTGGTCCCCTAGAGTTGCTCTCTAGGAGTTGCTCTCCAGGAGTTGCTCTTCAGGAGCTGCTCTCCTAGAGTTACTCTCCTGGAGTTGCTCTCCAGGAGTTGCTCTCCTAGTTGCTCCCCCAGAGTTGCTCTCCTAGAGTTACTCTCCTGGACTTAGTACCCCGGAGGTCAAAAATATTTACCTATGGTGATTAAACGATACGATTTTTGTTTCGGAGAAGTTAACATTGACAGGCCATATCTGCTTCGGGGAATTGGAGCTCCTTTTCGAGAGAAGCCTCCAGTTACACTTTGTCGGGCCTAACGGATTTAAGACACGTGTAAATAGTTGTGCAGACAGCATAAATACCTAAGTAGAAACTGATGACATCGCATCTATTAGGTTGGTGCAGAAATAATGTCGGTTTTTGACGTTAAAAATATGTCAAAAACCGACATTATTTTTGCACCAACCGAATAGTAGGAGCATAAAATAAACCACAGAAGAACTCACAATTAATCGCTGCATTTAAGTATTGCATTAATATTGAACCTTACATTTTACAAGTTGAACGATAATTTTTCTGCCGCCACTTAATTTATAGACAAATTGATGTACGTAGGTCCTTACTTTCCGTACGTATTTTTATGTCAGGTGTGATTTTAATTGGATTTCGATTATTTCCCAAATTTATTTCCAAGTTATAAAAATGGTTATTGTACAAAAATAAATCGTCGCAAAAAGTTACGTAAAAAAATCGCCGAAAACAATCGCAGTAATGAAAACTTGGGAATGCTAACTTTCAGGTTTGCAGGTTCGGATCTTCAGGTTTGCAGGACATACGTTTTCACGGCGTCGCCCACGTGACGACAACGTGACCATGTTTAAACGCAACGCTGATCTTTCAGTTATCTGTTTGGATAAGTCCATCGTCTTTGTCATGTCCATCGTCTTTGTCATGTTGAATTGATAATGTTAATTATATTTTATGAATATGTCCTGAAGATGGTTTATTAGACCGAAACGTCCGACGTTGACATATTAACATTAAAACAGCATAATTGCATATAAGGATTTTTTGTTTGTTTTTTTTCCGTATATTTTTCTTCATACTGTCGGATCTATATCCATATATTTGCTTACATATATATATATATATATATATATATATATATATATATATATATATATATATATATGACGATGATCATCATCATCATCATGATAAAATAAGGAAAAAATATGGAATGTTTATAAATATAACATATTTTATGATTTTATGCAAGCTTCATTAAGAAATTTTGTAGATATAGTTATGAAAGTGAAAATTGTGTTTACTTGAGTTCAGTGTTGTTCGTTTTTAATTGGTCAGGTAGATCTCACGTGTCTTTGTCTTGTGTCGTTAGTCTGTGTACGCGCGTGCGTGTTTGCGTCTGGATTTGAGTGAACGTTTTTCTGTCTGTCTGCTATTGTCCTTGTGTTCCTGAAGGTTATATATATATATATATATTACATGAATCATTCATACAAAAAACAGATATTGAAGTTAATCATTAACTTCAATATCTGTTTTTTTATGAATGATTCATGTAATGCAAATTGAACTGCACCACATACTTGATATATATATATATATATATATATATATATATATATATATATATTCTGTTTATACGTTACTTTTATAGATAGAAATATTTAAGTAAATGCTGTTTATAATAAACAGTATCAACAACATTTACTGGCCTAAATGTCCGAGAAATTTCGTAGAAAATATGTGTCCTCCGACAGGAATCGATCATATATCCTACATGGAACCGTCATATAGCCTGACGTGCTTTACCAGTTTAGCTAAAGAGGAAGCGTCTGGTTGGCAAAGTCAAATTAACGTTTTTAAACAACAAATTTCCAATTATTTTTCTCGAACGCTTGAAACGTATCTTAATGCAAACAAATGACATTATATATTATGAAATATTGTGGTCAGGAATACGTTTTCATATGTTGTACTCTAGACCTTGTACCCGACAAATGAAGTGTAAGACGTCTTGATAATGTTGTGGTTATCAAGCCAATATATGTACCTACTTTTTTTGTCAGATAAATTTTGACGAAGAAGATATGTTATCTAAATATATATATATATATATATATATATATATATATATATATATAGATAGATAGATAGATAGATAGATAGATAGATAGATAGATAATTTAATTAAAAAACAGACAACCTTAAGGCTCCATTGATTATTTTTTCCCCAGGAATGTGTTTTTTTCCTGGTTCCTCAGATCACATTTTTCCACGCATATATATATATATATATATATATATATATATATATATATAGAGAGAGAGAGAGAGAGAGAGAGAGAGAGAGAGAGACATACAATTGTGTGTGGATTTTTTCTGATCTTATATTTTATTACTAGCTTTACAAATTCAGTCTTTCTGAATTATGTATTGAGCACTTTCAAAAACATATCCAAGCATTGGTCTGACTATTTTTCTTTTTAGTATTATATATATATATATATATATATATATATATAATTTCGGTTGAGCTCTTTGGGGAGAATAAGGAATTTGTAAACAGTGACTATTAATGCGGCTGATGCAAGACTTCGGTTCGATGAATCGAGTTCTCTTGACAATGGCGTATTTGTCTAAAAATAAACACGTCTAAATTCACCATGATACCTGCCATGCGCCAATGGCTTGGGGGGTACAATTTCCGACTGATATCAAATTAGTCGGGTTTCTATCCCAGCTTGAGGCAATCGGATAACTAGCTACACTGACGAGCTGCGAAACTGTATGTCTGTGAATGACAATATATATTTATGTATATATATATTAGTGAATCATCAGGTGCTGAATACTCTAGTATGTCGTTTTGGGTTTGTTTGTTTTGTTTTTTTTCACTCTTTGTCTTTTAACCTTTTCTCTATTTTTCCTGTTTTCTGTCAAGTGTAGCCATTTTGACTTCCGGCTTTCCAGACATATGCTGTAGTTGTTCATTCTTGAGCTTTCTAGATTTTTCTTGAGTTTGGAAAATTGTTTTTTAACTTATTCATATTTTTTAAAGAGTGTGACCGGGACAACACGGTGAACCAGTCAGCACTATTATTTAGTCACCCCCCACGAGGGTATCATGTGGCACAAGGTCGGTTTAACGTGGGATCCAAAAAATATGCCCTTTGAACCGTATAAACGGGTTCAGGGTCGGTTTACCTCCCCGAAAGAGACTCCGCCCTTCGGCGTAGACTCGCTCGGGTTCCTCCCCGCCCGAAGGCAGAGAGTTCAACCGATCAGCCGGTCGTCCGACTTCAGACTGAACCAGTCAGCACTAAATTTGGCCGCACACTCTCTGCTATTTAATAGGTGTTCGCATATGGCGGAACCATAGGTGTTTGGGACGAGTCCATTCAACAACAAGGTATGATTTCTAATTTTTGCAGGAACATGTTGTTTTATTCTCATGTCATATATATATATATATATATATATATATATATATAGGCGTTTCATCCCAAGCAAGGCGGGAAGCCACTAGCACAGAGAGTTGGAGCGAGAGCAAAAAGGAGTGATAGAGGAAAGGATGAAGAGAAGGATAAGGGATAGATCACGGCATCTGGAGACATCGATTGAGATTACATTTGAATAGTTGGAGATTATAGCTATTAGGGAAACAGGAAGATGGGAGGGACTTCCACAGGCAAGAGGTGTGAGACATGAAGCTATTGGAGTAGAAGAGATGGCTACATTTAACAGTTTCGATAGTGAAAGGGTGAGAGCAAGATGCCAGCCTAGTAGAACGCTTAAATTCATGAAGTTTTGGAACCAACGAAAGCAGATCCTCGGAGCAGTTACATTGAAAGTATTTGTAAAAAAAGACAGAAGGAGGCGACGGCACGTCTGTGAGAGAGCGACTGCAGACGAGATGCCAGATCAGGGCCACTTACATTGCATATCCGTCTCTGGATCTTATCAAGAACCTTGAGACAAACATAAGGGGTACCAGACGATATATAGCAGCAATACTCCATGCAAGGGCGAATGGTTTACTTGTAGATTTGAAGGATTGACTCCGGCGAGAAAAAAATATATATATAAATTATATTTATTATAATTTTATCATATAGACAAAAACAATTTACTCAACACAAAGATGCAACTTCGCTTTAGAGCATTTAAATTGCACTTCGACTGGTGAGAACCAGAAAATGTTAGTATAGAACTTAATGTTACAACTAGCCATTTCAATTGTAAAATGATGAGACCTTGCCGCCAACCTAGTACTGCGCTTAAATTCTTGAAGTATAGGTACCATAAATGATAGTAATATTTATTTTGTAAAGATACAAAAATGTGGCACAAGGCCAACTGGAGGGATAGGAGAAGTCTGGTCTTCTTTTGTCATATAATTAAACCAAGCTAGCTATAATTACCGACCCAGACATACCACAGTATTTTTTACACCAAAGCAACACATTCTTACTTACCATTCTCACTACAGGCACCATAATACCACAAAGTCTCTATAAAGTCCTAACTAGTCCACATATACACAAATTTTGTCGGGGGAGGATAAAAAACAACAATTTTAAAACATCTAACCCCAGTGTGTATTTACAATGTATTTTAATATATATTTACATGAAACTAAACAAAATGGGGGGGGGTGAGTTCATAGGAAGAAATGCAGTGAAAGTATTTATAGAAAAGGCAGAGGGAAAGTGATTGAAGCCGAGATGCCAGGTCAGGACCGATAATGTTGCAGATTCTTCTTAGTATTTTACCAAGTATCGCTGAATACATAGCAGAAACGGTAGACCAGATGTGGTAGCAATATTCAAAGCATGGACGAATGCTAAACTTATAAATATGTAAGATAAATTCTAGTGAAAATCAAAATCAAAAAACAGAGAAAGACAATTGCAGTTTCTGGGGCACATAATGAGGAAAGAAGACAAGGCAAATTTAACACTCACAGGACATATCGTAGGCAGGAAGGACAGAGGTATACCTAACTAGCTTGTGTAAATAGATGGCGGAAGAAAAACTGGTGAGGATAGTAAAGGGACGAACGTCGCCAAAGGTTTTGAAGCTGTGGAGAGCCATGATCGTGTTGCTCGGGTTATTTGTCTGATGTAAATCTATTAAAGTATTCAGAAACAGTCAAGTTTTGTTAGAAATTAATGAAAGAGTGCTAAATTGTTATATAATATCAATCGTTTTATATGGTAATGAATGCTGGACAATCTCTTCACAGATGAAGAGACTTGAGGTACTAGAAATGTGGTTCTACAGAAGGATGTTGAGAATACCATGGAACGAACATGTGCGCAACTGCGAATTTCTAGAAACGATGGCAACAAAAAGGAAATTTATACTTAACATCGGGAAGAGATAGTTGAATTTTCCATAGCACATAATGAGGAAAGAGGGCTTGGAAAATTTAATACTCACAGGACAAATTGAAGGCATGAGGGTAAGTGGAAAGCAACATACAACCTACCTATCTGGATCTTTTGTTTTTTTTAAGATTGTGGCCGCCAATAATAAATCCTAATAGGATCTCAAAATCGCATCGCTGCATAGTCTGAATAAGTCCGGCGAGAAGACACATCCTTGTCTTACTCCCCCCCCCTTTCTATTTTTGCATATTTACTAAATTCTTTTTCTGGCGGTGCGATTTTGATCGGCTGAAAATTTCATAGGCTGACAAAAATGTTATATTGTCTTCCCTCTAATAAGTCTATTATGAACTCTTCCACTTACTATAAAGTAGTAGGAAAATTAAACCACGGGGAAGCAGTACCTTAGCCTGTTCAACTGACGAACTCACTGCCTTGGCAGAGAGGTACCCGGACGAGGCTTTGACGAAGGGCAAAGTTTCGCCCGGGGAAGTAGACAAGCACGGACACGTTTATGCGGGTTTCCAAGGGAATATTTTTGGCCGAGTTACGGGCTCGGAGAACCCACGGTAAACTCAGCCTTGTGACACATACATCCCTCGTTGGATAGGTGCTGTTAAATATTAACAATGTCATAGCCTGTTCAACTGTCGAACACTCTGTCTTTGGCAGAGAGGGACCCGGACGAGGCTTTGCCGAAGGGCAGAGTCTCGTCCGAGGAGGTAGACAGACCCTGTACCCGTCTAGGCGGGTTCAAAGGGAATATTTTTGGCCGAGGCTATGGGCTTGGAGAACCCACGGTAATCATCATCAACTTGTGGCCTCATCCGAGATTGAACTCACTACACCTCTCCAGTATTCCCTATCTGGCACCTAAAAGATCTTCCTTAGGGATCAATGTGTCTCGTTTTATCCTATCTGGAAAGGTTAACTTGCGTGATCGATTGTCAGATGATGAGTGCCTCCAGAGTACAAATGATGACACAAGTTCATCTGTGGCACGTGCACAATGCCCGGCGAACTGGACACGTCTCTTACAAACTAAAGTTGATACTCTTGGCAAGTCACCATATATCATTTCTAGAGTTGGGTGGTTTCGCCATGAGAGAGGCATTTAAATACCAAGTTGGAATCTGGCGCGGGATAGCCTTTCTTAGAAGAGGGTGAATGGAGTCCCTCTGAGCCTTGGTTGGCAATCCATTCAGTGATGGTGTCACGATAAAAACACCTTTGATAGCCCTAGCGAAGCATCAAGAATTCAGCTATTGACAAGATTATGAACTACACCCACGGTAAACTCGGCCTTATGCCACATAGATCCCTCGTGGGGGGGTGGGGGCTGTTAAATATTAACAGTGATATAGACTGTTCTACGAGGGCTGTTCGCAGTGTTGGGCGGAGAGGAACCCGGACGCGGTTCCGCCGAAGGGCAGAGTCTTGTCCGGGGAGGTAGACAGACCCGAACCCGTTTATTCGGGTTCTACGGCTATTTTTGGGCCGAGCTTACGGGCTCAGATGACCCACGTTAAACTCGGCCTTGTGCCACATGTACCCTTGTGGGTAATAAATATCAACGGTGAGATATACTGAACGCTGGTCAACCGACACACACTCCCAAGTCGTGTTCAATACCCTATTTATCCTCTTGTTTTGTTACTCCTTAACGAATTACTTGGTTACAACAGATACACTCATGGAATGTGACCCAATGAGGTTTATCTTTCAACATCATTATCCTAGGACCTCCCTATGGTTGGACGGAACTAAATTGTCAGTCTCTTTCCACACTGTTCTGTGCAGCATTGCTATTCCCAATGTCCAATCTTGAGTCCAGATCTATGATAATTTTCGTGGGAAGACATTTCCAGAAGGATGCCATAGGAGTAAGAATTAGACGATTTCCCTGTCCGCTCTGTAATATTGGACAGAAAATTGTAACCGTTTTTGAGCTTAAAGAGGTTTGGTCTCAATTCTCCGTAAATTATGTTAAGCGTCGCATAGAATCTCCAATTGATAATCTGGATTTTTCTCAGTAGATTTCTATATATTCCATCCAGTAACATACTCCCTCTTACGGTTCAAATTCTTCCATTAGTATTATACTGTTTGGATTCCATTGCTGACGGAGCTTTCATTCTCTTAGTCACCAGCTGCAGATAGGACACCATCATCACAGCCAATTTTTTTTCTTGTTGGGGAACAGATGATAGTCAGATGGGGTTAAAGCAGGAGAATAGGGAAAGTGATTGTCTGTGGTCACATATATCAGCCATTGAAAACAAGGACTTGTGTACTGGAGCACTATCTCGATGAAACAAGATACTTTTCGTGAGTTTCCTGGGTGTCTGGAATTGTTAGTATAGTACTATCCGTTGATAGTGTAGCCCTTTTAAAGATAGTCAATAAACACACTGCCTCTTGCAATCCAAAAAAAACTGAAGCTGCAGATAAAATGATGTTGGACTACTTTGTAAGAGGATAGAAGAGTTGTTTCCACATCATGGATTTTCGCTTGGTTTCTGGCTCAAAGCGATGATCCCGGCACTAATTCTGGATTAGTGAATCAGGAAAAAGAGGATTGTCAATGGTCAGGAATGAATGCAAGCATTATCAATAGAAAAGGGCTATTATATGAATAAATTAAACACATTACTAATTAATATAATATGATTGATAGAATAGGGCTATTATATGTATAATGTAAATCCATTGCTAAAAATTTTACTATAGTAATGCAATGAAAATCAGGAAGAAAGGGATTGTCTGTGATCAGGAATTAATGCAAGCATTATCGATAGAATAGGGCTATTATATGTATAATGTAAATCCATTGCTAACGATTTTACTATAGGAATGCAATAAAAATCAGGAAGAAAGAGATTGTCTGTGGTCAGGAATAAATGCAAGCGTTATTGATAGAATAGGGCTATTATATGTATAATGTAAATCCATTGCTAACGATTTTACTATAGGAATGCAATGAAAATCAGGAAGAAAGGGATTGTCTGTGGTCAAGAATTAATGCAAGCATTATCGATAGAATAGGGCTATTATATGTATAATGTAAATCCATTGCTAACGATTTTACTATAGGAATGAAATGAAAATCAGGAAGAAAGGAATTGTCTGTGGTCAGGAATGAATGCAAGCATTATCGATAGAATAGAGCTATTATATGTATAATGTAAATCCATTGCTAACGATTTTACTATAGGAATCCAATGAAAATCAGGAAGAAAGGGATTGTCTGTGGTCAGGAATGAATGCAAGAATTATCGATAGAATAGGGCTATTATATGTATAATATAAATCCATTGCTAACGATTTTACTATAGGAATTCAATGAAAATCAGGAAGAAAGGGATTGTCTGTGGTCAGGAATAAATGCAAGCGTTATTGATAGAATAGGGCTATTATATGTATAATGTAAATCCATTGCTAACGATTTTACTATAGGAATCCAATGAAAATCAGGAAGAAAGGGATTGTCTGTGGTCAAGAATGAATGCAAGCATTATCGATAGAATAGGGCTATTATATGTATAATGTAAATCCATTGCTAATGATTTTACTATAGGAATGAAATGAAAATCAGGAAGAAAGGGATTGTCTGTGGTCAGGAATGAATGCAAGCATTATCGATAGAATAGAGCTATTATATGTATAATGTAAATCCATTGCTAACGATTTTACTATAGGAATCCAATGAAAATCAGGAAGAAAGGGATTGTCTGTGGTCAGGAATGAATGCAAGCATTATCGATAGAATAGGGCTATTATATGTATAATATAAATCCATTGCTAACGATTTTACTATAGGAATTCAATGAAAATCAGGAAGAAAGGGATTGTCTGTGGTCAGGAATAAATGCAAGCGTTATTGATAGAATAGGGCTATTATATGTATAATGTAAATCCATTGCTAACGATTTTACTATAGGAATGCAAATAAAATCAGGAAGAAGGGGTTTGTCTGTGGTCAGGAATGAATGCAAGTATTATCGATAGAATAGGGCTATTATATGTATAATGTAAATCCATTGCTAATGATTTTACTATAGGAATGAAATGAAAATCAGGAAGAAAGGGATTGTCTGTGGTCAGGAATGAATGCAAGCATTATTGATAGAATAGGGCTATTATATGTATAATGTAAATCCATTGCTAATGATTTTACTATAGGAATGAAATGAAAATCAGGAAGAAAGGGATTGTCTGTGGTCAGGAATGAATGCAAGCATTATCGATAGAATAGAGCTATTATATGTATAATGTAAATCCATTTCTAACGATTTTACTATAGGAATCCAATGAAAATCAGGAAGAAAGGGATTGTCTGTGGTCAGGAATGAATGCAAGCATTATCGATAGAATAGGGCTATTATATGTATAATGTAAATCCATTGCTTACGATTTTACTATAGGAATTCAATGAAAATCAGGAAGAAAGGGATTGTCTGTGGTCAGGAATAAATGCAAGCGTTATTGATAGAATAGGGCTATTATATGTATAATGTAAATCCATTGCTAACGATTTTACTATAGGAATGCAATGAAAATCAGGAAGAAAGGGATTGTCTATGGTCAGGAATGAATGCAAGCATTATCGATAGAATAGAGCTATTATATGTATAATGTAAATCCATTGCTAACGATTTTACTATAGGAATCCAATGAAAATCAGGAAGAAAGGGATTGTCTGTGGTCAGGAATGAATGCAAGCATTATCGATAGAATAGGGCTATTATATGTATAATGTAAATCCATTGCTTACGATTTTACTATAGGAATTCAATGAAAATCAGGAAGAAAGGGATTGTCTGTGGTCAGGAATAAATGCAAGCGTTATTGATAGAATAGGGCTATTATATGTATAATGTAAATCCATTGCTAACGATTTTACTATAGGAATGCAAAGAAAATCAGGAAGAAGGGGTTTGTCTGTGGTCAGGAATGAATGCAAGTATTATCGATAGAATAGAGCTATTATATGTATAATGTAAATCCATTGCTAACGATTTTACTATAGGAATTCAATGAAAATCAGGAGGAAAGGGATTGTCTGTGGTCAGGAATAAATGCAAGCGTTATTGACAGAATAGGGCTATTATATGTATAATGTAAATCCATTGCTAACGATTTTACTATAGGAATGCAAAGAAAATCAGGAAGAAGGGGTTTTTCTGTGGTCAGGAATGAATGCAAGTATTATCGATAGAATAGGGCTATTATATTTATAATGTAAATCCATTGCTTACGATTTTACTATAGGAATCCAATGAAAATCAGGAAGAAAGGGATTGTCTGTGGTCAGGAATGAATGCAAGCATTATCGATAGAATAGGGCTATTATATGTATAATGTAAATCCATTGCTAACGATTTTACTATAGGAATTCAATGAAAATCAGGAAGAAAGGGATTGTCTGTGGTCAGGAATGAATGCAAGCATTATCGATAGAATAGGGCTATTATATGTATAATGTAAATCCATTGCTAACGATTTTACTATAGGAATTCAATGAAAATCAGGAAGAAAGGGATTGTCTGTGGTCAGGAATGAATGCAAGCATTATCGATAGAATAGGGCTATTATATGTATAATGTAAATCCATTGCTAACGATTTTACTATAGGAATTCAATGAAAATCAGGAAGAAAGGGATTGTCTGTGGTCAGGAATAAATGCAAGCGTTATTGATAGAATAGGGCTATTATATGTATAATGTAAATCCATTGCTAACGATTTTACTATAGGAATGCAAAGAAAATCAGGAAGAAGGGGTTTGTCTGTGGTCAGGAATGAATGCAAGTATTATCGATAGAATAGAGCTATTATATGTATAATGTAAATCCATTGCTAACGATTTTACTATAGGAATCCAATGAAAAGCAGGAAGAAAGGGATTGTCTGTGGTCAGGAATAAATGCAAGCGTTATTGACAGAATAGGGCTATTATATGTATAATGTAAATCCATTGTTACGATTTTACTATAGGAATGCAAAGAAAATCAGGAAGAAGGTGTTTGTCTGTGGTCAGGAATGAATGCAAGTATTATCGATAGAATAGAGCTATTATATGTATAATGTAAATCCATTGCTAACGATTTTACTATAGGAATCCAATGAAAAGCAGGAAGAAAGGGATTGTCTGTGGTCAGGAATAAATGCAAGCGTTATTGATAGAATAGGGCTATTATATGTATAATGTAAATCCATTGCTAACGATTTTACTATAGGAATGCAAAGAAAATCAGGAAGAAGGTGTTTGTCTGTGGTCAGGAATGAATACAAGTATTATCGATAGAATAGGGCTATTATATGTATAATGTAAATCCATTGCTTACGATTTTACTATAGGAATTCAATGAAAATCAGGAAGAAAGGGATTGTCTGTGGTCAGGAATAAATGCAAGCGTTATTGATAGAATAGGGCTATTATATGTATAATGTAAATCCATTGCTAACGATTTTACTATAGGAATGCAAAGAAAATCAGGAAGAAGGTGTTTGTCTGTGGTCAGGAATGAATACAAGTATTATCGATAGAATAGGGCTATTATATGTATAATGTAAATCCATTGCTAACGATTTTACTATAGGAATCCAATGAAAATCAGGAAGAAAGGGATTGTCTGTGGTCAGGAATAAATGCAAGCATTATCGATAGAATAGGGCTATTATATGTATAATGTAAATCCATTGCTAACGATTTTACTATAGGAATGCAATGAAAATCAGGAAGAAAGGGATTGTCTGTGGTCAGGAATGAATGCAAGCATTATCGATAGAATAGGGCTATTATATGTATAATATAAATCCATTGCTAACGATTTTACTATAGGAATTCAATGAAAATCAGGAAGAAAGGGATTGTCTGTGGTCAGGAATAAATGCAAGCGTTATTGATAGAATAGGGCTATTATATGTATAATGTAAATCCATTGCTAACGATTTTACTATAGGAATACAAAGAAAATCAGGAAGAAAGGGATTGTCTGTGGTCAGGAATGAATGCAAGTATTATCGATAGAATAGGGCTATCATATGTAAGCATTAAAAATGCATTCTCTTCTTTTCCTTTCTTTCTGTGACGGGTACACACCTGGCCCAGGGTCGAATCCTTTGGTTACGGCGCCAACTGTGACGTCGCTCCTCCTGGTCGCTCCTCCTGGTTCCAAGCGTGCCGCTCCAACCTCTTGGTTAGATGATCACCAGCCTCGCCTTTCCCAACCCGCTTCCAATACCTGGTTGCTAAAGCAACTGTACTGATCTCCGGTCTGTCTACCCACGTTGTGTTTAGATCTTAGACAGACGGGACCAGCAGGGATTGGGCCGTATGCAAGTTGAGTCCGACGGGGGTGGCAAAACACAAGTAAAAGAAAAAAAAAAACTCACGAGACAAAAAAAATTACTGATAAAAAAAAGGGTGACAACCTTTTATATCTAATGTCCGTTACATAAAGAAAAATTGTTCTCATTCCCGACCCGCTCTGTGGACTATGGCACCAAGCTTCTATCATACAACTTAACGATTTCGAATTGTCTACTCTCCAGAATTGTGTATGTCGGAGTGTGGTTTAGTTCGACACTGGGGCTAATTTCTATCAATCATTCGCAGTTGATTCTTCTCTTCGACTTGAGTTGTATTTCTTCACTTCGATCTGGTTGGGTCGAATTCTGTTCTCGGCTGGGCTTGATTTTAACTTCTTCGTCGACTTAGATAGAACTTCTCTTGTCTTTGACTTGGGCCGGAAGGATTTCTTGTTTTTACTTGGGCTGGAAGGATTTCTTGTTTTCGACTTGGGCTGGAAGGATTTCTTGTTTTCGACTTGGGCTGGAAGGATTTCTTGCCGCAACCCAGCCGCAACCCTCCGTCGTCCGAGGTGATCTCTTCTCGCTGCCGTCCGGGGCTGAACTCATTTTTTTGTCGATTGGGGTCCTGCTTTTATTGACGCCGCAGCAAACCGGGGTGGGTCTGTCGGCGTCAGGGCTCTCTCGATAATCCCAAAAGTCGCATTAGTTCTGATTTCCCATTATCGCTATTATTTTCACCCCTACTTCCTCACAGTGCCTCTGGGGGGAAGACGCATACCCATCTCTCCCGGTCTCTCGTATGTCAGGTGACCGTTTTCGACCAATGGTTCTTGATCGAGCATTCTCCCTCCTCTTTCCGCATATCACGTGACCGCTTTCGGCTAATGAGACTGTGGTGGGACGCCTCCCGTCTCCAATCGGGCGTGGCTTACATCGTTCTTGTTCTAAAAAAAACAAAATCTAATTTGGCCTTTTTCACACGTACGAAAAATGATAATCTTGGCTTTTTCTCACCTGGGTTCTGTCAAAACAGCCTGCCGCTAATTAGATGTGACTTCAGGAAAGAATATTGGCGCTATCTGTGAGCCGAGACAATCGTTTTCTTTCCTTCTTTGTTTTTGGTCAGACCTGATAGTCAAAAATCTTAATTATCTGAATTGAAAATGTCTCCACTTCATCATCGTGGGGTTCCAATTTTTAACAGGTCAGAATCTGTATACAGTTCCACCGGTCACCACCTCAACACAAAAAAACACCTTTCCTCCGATTAAAATTTCGTTTCCATTGTTCTAAAAAATCTTTATTGTTTCAGCCAACCTTAACAACTTCCATCCTACGCGGACATGGAATTAGTTCAAGTGCTTGACCTGATAATTTTGACACTTGTTAGGTGCTGGTCGTACGTGTGTGTTTTCGCTTACGACCTGGTTTCGTATTATGTTTCTGTCTTTCCTCTTCTTTTTGTTTTATTTTATTATCTCCAAACTCTATTTCTTCAACCAAATATAACAATTTCTATTTCCCTGGATTTCGGTCAGGTAATTTGACCTGATATATTTTGACACCTGTCTTGTCTTAGTTTTACTTATGACCGGGTTTTGTATTATCTATTCCTCTTTCTCTTTCTTTTTATTATTTTTTTTTTCTTCTTCTCTTTGGATCGCCTAAATACAGTTAGAGAATTATTCTCAAAACTCAATTATTCTTCGTTTCTAAATAACTAACAACTGGTTAATAAACCGAATAAAAATTAAATCATATTTCTATGAATATCTCTTTTTAGTCTTTCTAAAAATGCAGGGTGCCACAATCCTCCCCTAACCGATTTGTCATTTACCCGTAAATGACACCTAAACCCAATTACATCATTTAACATGCACCATGCATTTGTCTCATGCAATTCTATTCTACTTTCTTACATGCAAGGGTAATGTTCTTTTCACCTTCTTTTGTTCTACATGCAATGTAATGTTCCTTTCATCTTTTTTTTTTTTTTTTCTACATGCAATGTAATGTTCTTTTTCATCTTCTTTTGTTCTACATGCAATGTAATGTTCTTTTCATCTTCTTTTGTTCTACATGCAATGTAATGTTCTTTTCATCTTCTTTTGTTCTACATGCAATGTAATGTTCTTTTCATCTTCTTTTGTTCTACATGCAAGGGTAATGTTCTTTTTCATCTTCTTTTGTTCTACATGCAATGTAATGTTCTTTTTCATCTTCTTTTGTTCTACATGCAATGTAATGTTCTTTTCATCTTCTTTTGTTCTACATGCAAGGGTAATGTTCTTTTTCATCTTCTTTTGTTCTACATGCAAGGGTAATGTTCTTCTTGGTCAATGTTTTCCTCTCCGCTGTGGGAGGTTTTTCCGCCGCACGTGGTGGTCTCACGCCAGCCTCCTCCGTTGGTCTTTCAGCAATTTCTTCGCCCGTCCTGTCTGAGCGAGGAACACTGCTCGGCATCTCCCTCTCGAGTTGCTGCACGCTCACTAGATTGTCGTTCGCTAATCTCCTCTTACTCTTAACCTTCCATATTAATACACCCCCGATGGCTATAACTAGGAATGTACCCATTACTATTGACCAACTTATCGCGATCTGCTCATCCTCTTCCCAAGCCACACCTTCGTTTCCCAACGCACTAACTTGTTTCTCAATTGATCCATATCGATCTTTTCTATTGGCTTCATTAATACTGGCATCTTATTTAAGGTAACATTAGAGAATCTCTTCACTATCGGCTCCCATAATTCTGTACAATTGACTAAGCCTCTACCAATCATCTCTATGAGTGAATCTTTCTCTTCATATCTTTCTTCTTCCTGGTAATAGGGGGGTAAGGAAATGGATATTCCAACCGCCGAACATCCCATGGGTAGCGTCACCAGGGATAACGGTGGTCTTATTCTTAATGTCCTTGTGGACTCTCCCCCACATACCCTAGACAAGCTGATATGTCTCTGTGTGGCTACTGCCCACACCCCGTCTGAAACACTGATAGCTTGTGGTAATGCCGTGTTTGTTAATACCTCCACTTGGCAGATTCTTTTGATTCCTTCCCTTTTCCCATCAAACAATTCTAGTATGCACATTCTGCGATTACCAGTTTTATAGATAGGGCTTAACGAGGTACAAGTCCCTAGAGCATCATCTCTGCACCTTCCAGCTTCTTCAGCTGATAGCAACATGAATTTCGTTCTCCCCGAATTTAAAGCTATGTAGTCTGCTTCCACCTTGTACCTTGCTATCATTCCTAAACCTTGATCTCTTCTGGGGTAGGGGATGGGTAAGTTTATAACCTGGTATATCTCGAATACACTCTCGCTATCTAACAACGGAACAGATATCACAACCAATAGTCGCCTATTTTCTAACAAGGTCACACATCCTAGTGCATTATAATATTTCCACAATTCTTTGGTGGGGTCCACCGGCAGCCTTAAATGGTGGGGTAACTCGGCCTGTATTCCGAGTAGCGCTTCCCTTAGGTGACCCGGGTTTACTATGCTTGGGGAGAGGTGTCCTAATGACAGCATGTCTAATTGCGCCCTCACGTGTTCCAGCAAGGTCGTCAACGACTGACTCGTTTGTCGTACCTTATTCGTAATTGTCATCAGCTGGAAATTTTTTGCATGAATCCGCTCATTTCCTGTAATTCAATCATTACAGTTTCTGTATTATTAATTACCTCTTGTCTCAACCTCGCCAGGTTGTCTATTAACCAATTGATTCTGGCTCTATTTTTGGACACCTCTAACCTTGTCACATTTAATATTGTCACACTCTCCCTTGCCACCTGGGCAAGCGTCCTCTGGTTTACCTCCACTTCTCCCAGTTTCCTTCTTATGAATTTAACGTCATCTTCAGTCACTGTTCCAAACAGGACACTCAATGCCTTTCCCACAATCGGGACTACGGATCTCCTTTCCCGCGTCTGCAGTAACTCTATTCCCTGCAGGTAGTTTTGCATGTCTTTCCATTGAGCCTCTATCATAGTGGCTTCTGATTCTAGGGAGTGCAATAAACTGAGATACCCTTTTTGCTTGGGATAATCTTGTCCTACTTTCAACCGGGCTGCATCCAGTTGCGTTAGCTCGTTTCCTAACTTATTTAGTAGCGACTCATACGGGTTCAAATCTATCACGAATGTGACCAACCACTTAGACCTGGTTATTATTACTTCGCTCGTTTTTTTAAAAATGGTGTTTCGGCTGCGCTTCCCAGCTTCCGCCATCGTCACCATCAGCGTGGCTACCACCATCATCGTCATAACCAACCCTTTCATCTTGATCATTCCTGAAAGGTAACGAAATTCTTTTGTTGTTATTCTTCACAACTACTTCGTGTCGCTCAACTCATCACTCAATTATTTTATAACTTCTTACTAAGTTCAGCTCTTCCCTCCTCTAACTAACCTCTAGCGGACAGAATGGTCTGGTCAGGTGTGCGTGGCGCCCACTCTAAAGGTTGTACTTCATGACACCACTGGTGATCAATCAACAATGCCAATGATCTTCTCCCGTCCCTTGTGAGGTGCAGCCCGCGACTCCATCCCCTCCACTCACATCTACCATAGTCAGCCAATAGGATTTTGGATGAGCCAGTGTCGTTATCTGTCGACACTAAATGCTTGTATTCTGCACAGCCCTTTTGTTCTACTGAGATTTGGGGTTCTTCTCCCTCCCTGATCTCATCTTCTGAGGTGATTCCTGTTCAACCTCTAACCTTCTTTCTGTGTCTAACTTCCGTCCAGGAGGTTTTTTTTTTTTTTGTCCTCTTCTTCATCTCCTGATTCTTCTTTCTGTTCAGAGTCTTCGCCTTGAATGTCCTCAATACCGTTCGACTCTATGTCTAAATTTCTCCTGTTCCTTATCCTTTCCTTGAGCTGGGAAAGGGGTATTCGATCCTCCTCCTCCCACTCGCTGGGTCCTTCGTCCTGTTCAGGGTGCCTCTTTTTAGAGCCTTCGACTGCTTGATTGGACCTCCTCGTCTTTTTCTTCCTTTTCTTCGGACATGGGGGTGTGATGGCGATCTCACGGGGTCTTCTCTGTACCGATTCAGTCGACGACTGAACATCGCCAATCCCCGCTGAGGGTTCCAACTCTGTCACTCGGACTGCTTCGTTTATCTGGCCAAGTCGACCTATCTCCGCATCCTCCTCGGAGTCTTCTTCCGTTTCCATTTCTTCCGGTTCAACCAGAGTTACTTTCCTTTTCCTTGTCTTCTTAGGCCTCGGCTCGCTCATTTCCAGGTTAGCTATTTCAGCCTTCTTCAGATCATTGGCATGAACCCTCCTCGCTCGTCCTGCCACTTGATCCCATATTACATATGATACTGGGCCCGTCTGCTCTACTATCCGGTAGTACGGTTCCCATCTTTGGACCAGCTTTCCCTCTCTCTGGTGGATTTTATAGTAGACAGGGTCTCCAACCTTCAATTCTACTACCTTTCTTTCAGCATTCACCCTCTCATTTCTTTTCTTCTGGGCCCTCTTTATTCTTCTTCTGGCCTGTACAAATATCTTATGTTGCTGTTCCAGCAATAGTTGATGATGATCTTCTCCCATATACCTTCTTCGGGGCTTCAGTAGGTTATCCACAGGCAGGACCACGTCTCTGCCAAACAACAAAAAGTAAGGAGAAAATCTGGAGGTTTCGTTTATCGTAAACCTCACGGCCGCCAGAGCCTGCGTCAAATACAAGTCCCAATTTCCAGTGTTTTCTCTGACCAGCTTGGCCAATACATCTCCCAAGGTTTTATGAAACCTTTCCACTTTAGCATTTCCCTGGGGGTGATATGGGGATGTTTTTATGTGCTCTACATTCAAACCTGTCAAAACTTCTCTCATGATGCTGTTCACATTCTCCGTGCCATTGTCTGTTACCAATTGCACAGGGGCACCATACCTAGGGAAGATTTCACTTATTATCAACCCGGCCACAGTTCTGGCCTTCTTGTCTGGTACTGCAAATGCTTCAGGCCAATTTGTTAGCCAATCGACAAAACTCACTATATAGTTGTTTCCTTGTGCAGTTTCTCCATATGGTCCTGATACATCCATACTCACCTTCTCGAAGGGAAAGTTTGGTACGTCTGTTTCCTCCAAGGGTGCCATTTCCTGCCTTCTGCTCTGCGACTGGCACACTACACAACTCCGAACATAGTTAGTGACCTCTCCGTACAGTTTGGGCCAATAGTACTTTCTTCCTATGAGATCACATGTCCTATCAATTCCCATGTGACCCAACCTCTCGTGGCACTGCTCCAATATCTCTGGTCTTAAACTTTTGGGCACATACAACTTGGGCTTGACTTCTTCATCCCTGCCTGAGAGATAATACAGCCTTTCCTCTATTATGGCATACTTGGTGGTCTCTCCTGCCTTCACCTTCTCTCTCAGAGCAGCTATTTCACTGTCTGCTTGCTCCTTCTCAATTCCTTCTGTCCAGTAGGGATCGGTTATTATCTGGGCGTCCCCTTCTTCGTCCGATTCTAACATGGGGCGATCTTTTAGCTTATTAGAGTTAAATACTCCTATTCTATAGGCTTTATCATCTACTCCCTGTTCTACCTTTACAGATCTTTCTTCCAGTTGTTTCGGTATTCTTGAGAGTAAATCTGCGCACGTGTTTTCCTTTCCTGCCAAATACTCTATCTTACAGTGGTAGCCACTTAACTTAAGTGCCCACTGTTGAATTTTCTTATTATTTGTCCACTCTGCCTGCAATAGGTACTGCAAAGGTTTGTGGTCTGTTTTTATAGTAAAGACCGCACCATTTAAATAGTAGTCCAGTTTTTGGAGAGCATACATGATGGCATATGCTTCTCTTTCTATTACTGGCCACCTCTGTTGTGTCTCTGAGAGCTTATGGGAGAGGAAGTATATCGGTACTTCCTCTGGTATGCCAGGCACTGGTCCTTCCTTATCAGGACACGGCTGGGTAAGTACTGCCCCTACACACTGCTCACTGGCATCCGTGTATAATATCATGGGCTTGCTGAGGTCTGGGTACGTCAGCAGTGGGACGGTTGTCAACTGTCCCTTTAGCGAATCAAATGCTCGTTGACAGTCCTCTGTCCACTTGAACCTAGCGTATTTCTTCGTCAGGGATACTAGTGGTATGGCAATTCTTGAAAATGCCGGGACGAAGCGTCGGTAGTAGCCTATAGCTCCTATAAAACCTCTTACCTGTCTCACTGTCTTAGGCTCTGGCATTTCCCTTATGACCTTTACCTTATCCATGTCGGGTTTAATACCGTCTCCGTTTATGACGAAGCCTAAATACCTAGTTTCTTCCTTCAGAAACTGACACTTTGACAATTTTAATTTTAATCCGTGTTTCCTCAATCTTCCCAACACCTGTCCTAAATGAAAAAAGTGTTGTTCCACTGTCCCCGAAAATATCAAGATATCGTCCAAATACGCCATGGCAAAGCTCTCGTATCCTCCTAACACTATTGACATTAGCTGTTGGAAGACTCCCGGGGCATTAGCTAGACCGAATGGCATCACCCTGAACTGAAACAGTCCCAGGTGACACGCAAATGCGGCCTTCTCCTTGTCAGCCTCATCCAGGGCTACTTGCCAATACCCGGACCTCAAGTCCAACGTAGAGAAGTACTTTGCCTTCCCTAATAATGCCAAAATGTCGTCTATCAATGGCAATGGCACCGCCAACGGCTTCGATATAGAATTTAGCTTCCTAAAATCTACACAGAAACGATGCCCGCCATCTTTCTTACCTACTATTACTATTGGGAAGCTCCAAGGGGAGATCGATCTTTCGATCATCCCAGCTTCCAACATTTCCTCTACTGCCTCTTCTACAAGTGGTCTTTTATGTATAGGTGTCCGGTAGGGTTTCAATTTCACAGGGGGGTGGTCTCCGGTGTCGATTTTCATTTCGACTGTGTGGGTCTGACCTAGCTCCTTGTCTGACTGGGGCACCACATCTCGATTGTTCCTTAACAGACCCCCCACTCTGGTTCTAAATTGATCCGGTGCTAATATATCCTCATCTAAGATTCCCTCTGTTTGCTCTACTAGCTTCCTTCGTTCCTCCTCGAATCTCACCCGACTCAGAGTTCGTAGGGGAAGTGCTCTCCCTATCTTCTCCCCTCTCCTAACCTTTATAGTCTTTTGGGCCTGGTTCACCATCATTATGGGCACCAACTCGGCTGCCTCCACTACCGTTTCGCACAGGGTTACCTCGTTATCTTCTAGGCCCTTTCCTTCTACAGGGACCAACTGCAGGGGTCCTCTCCATACCCTTTTTCCTGACATTAACCTACCCTTTCCCGACACTGCGGTTCTAGGAGGTAACTTTACATCTTCCTCCACCACTATGGATATCTCTTCCTCTGGTGGGCATCCCAATGGCGTTCTCTCGCCGTTCACCACCAACACAGTAGGATTAAACTCAATCTGGGCCCTCTGGCTCCGGAGCCAATCTTCTCCCAAGATTGCCTCCGTACACAGGTCGGGGGTTACGTAAAAATTTTGGGTGCTTTTTACTTTCCCAATCCTCACCGGGAGCCTCACCATCCCTTTTATCTTCAGGGGGGCTCCATCTGCTTGCGTGATCTCTATGTCCGCTTCCCGTAACCTTCTCTTCCGTTTCACCCGCCTGTATGTTTCCTCTCTCATCAATGACACAGATGCTCCTGTGTCCACCAGAGCCCTCATCTCCCTACCCCCTATCTCTGCTCTACAGGATAGTTCTTTCTCTTGCGTTAGCGAAGAGAACACTTGAGCTTTCTTCTTCCTGGGTCTCCACCCTTGGGTCAACCCAGCCATGGGTGCCGGTAGTAATAAATCACCTTCATTTTTCTCATGGGGTGGAGTTCTGCGCCCCCTGCACCTGGGCGACCCCGGCCGGACCTCTCCCGGTCTCCCGCGTTCGTTTCTAAGGATACAGTTTCTCTTCAGGTGTCCTGGCCTCCTGCAAAACCAGCACCTTCTTGTTGGACAGCTTGCCGCAAAGTGGCCCGCCCGACCACATGTCCAACATTTTGCTCTTTTCCTTTTCAACTGGGTTGGCCTTGTGTCTATTCCCGGGGGAACCCGTCCTCTATTCAAGCGGTTCGCCCGTCCACTGGTCCAAGTTTTTATTTCTCTTCTTTTTAACTGGGCCACCCTCCCTCTTAATTCCGGGGTGGCCCGCTGGCTTTTCCCTGGGCCGGTCTCTTGGGCTCAGCCTTCTTTGTTAATATCGGTGGGGCACCCTTCCTCAGCTCGCACCACTTGGCCAGGTGTCCTTTCTTACCACACCTGGTGCATCTGTCCTGATCGAAGTCTGGGGGTAACCCCCACTTCGTCGGACATTCCGCCGCCCTGTGGTCCTCGTGCCCACAGGTCCAGCAGACCAGCCCGTATCGACCCGGCGTGGGCTTATAAAAGCCATGCCTGGTCGACCATGCTTTTCTATTGGGGTCCTCCTCTCATAATTCTGCCCGATCCACCTCATCCTTAACCCTCTGATTCCACGCGGGGGGTCTTCCGCCTACCCCCCTCTTTCCAGCCTCCTGACTTGGCATCTGCTTCTTCCCACACCTCTTCACTTTATCCCACACGCCCTGGCTCTCCCTGGCCAGCTCCACCGCTGCCGACAGTCTGAGCGGTCCTTCCTTCAGTACGTCGTGACGAACACGTTCGTCGCTCAGCGCCTCTATATACAGGTCCGCCAGTTGGGCCTGCATAACTGCATTATCCCTGACCACTTCGGGGAATGCCAACGATGATAGCTTCCCCGCTCGGGTCCCTAATTCTCCCGGGGTTTCATCCCGTAGCTGTGTCAGTTTTAAAAGGGCCCTCATGGCCTCTATGGACGTACCTTCGTCGGCGAACTCTTTGGTTAGCAGTCTTTTTATCTCTTCCCAAGACAAGCAGGGTTGATTTTCCAAGAGCCCCCTCACGAACTCAGACGCTTTTCCCTTTGTGGCATCGTATGCCAAATACAGGGTTTCTTGGTCCGAAAGCTCGTAGATGATTCGGCTCTTCTCAAGGATTGCCAGCCAGTTTTTAAACTCCTTCCCGCTGCCATCAAATACTGGGACCCTCGGTCCACCTAACAGCTTCCTTAAATCCACTGACAACCCCCGCCTTACTTCCTCTTCACCCCCCACTGCTCTATCCGAATCATAGTCCGACATGTCTACAGAGAAAGACAATCTATGCAGCAACAATCGAGGTTGGGAAATAAAATAAGGTGTCCTACCTTGCAGACGATTCTGTTCTTGTTTCTTTCGGTCCCGGTCGTTTTGAGTTCTATTTGAATTTTCAGCAACGGCGGTCGATCGATGTGACGTGACGCGGCTGTCTCAGGGTTGATCCTGGTCACGGCACCAATTGTGACGGGTACACACCTGGCCCAGGGTCGAATCCTTTGGTTACGGCGCCAACTGTGACGTCGCTCCTCCTGGTCGCTCCTCCTGGTTCCTCTTGGTTAGATGATCACCAGCCTCGCCTTTCCCAACCCGCTTCCAATACCTGGTTGCTAAAGCAACTGTACTGATCTCCGGTCTGTCTACCCACGTTGTGTTTAGATCTTAGACAGACGGGACCAGCAGGGATTGGGCCGTATGCAAGTTGAGTCCGACGGGGGTGGCAAAACACAAGTAAAAGAAAAAAAAAAACTCACGAGACAAAAAAAATTACTGATAAAAAAAAGGGTGACAACCTTTTATATCTAATGTCCGTTACATAAAGAAAAATTGTTCTCATTCCCGACCCGCTCTGTGGACTATGGCACCAAGCTTCTATCATACAACTTAACGATTTCGAATTGTCTACTCTCCAGAATTGTGTATGTCGGAGTGTGGTTTAGTTCGACACTGGGGCTAATTTCTATCAATCATTCGCAGTTGATTCTTCTCTTCGACTTGAGTTGTATTTCTTCACTTCGATCTGGTTGGGTCGAATTCTGTTCTCGGCTGGGCTTGATTTTAACTTCTTCGTCGACTTAGATAGAACTTCTCTTGTCTTTGACTTGGGCCGGAAGGATTTCTTGTTTTTACTTGGGCTGGAAGGATTTCTTGTTTTCGACTTGGGCTGGAAGGATTTCTTGTTTTCGACTTGGGCTGGAAGGATTTCTTGCCGCAACCCAGCCGCAACCCTCCGTCGTCCGAGGTGATCTCTTCTCGCTGCCGTCCGGGGCTGAACTCATTTTTTTGTCGATTGGGGTCCTGCTTTTATTGACGCCGCAGCAAACCGGGGTGGGTCTGTCGGCGTCAGGGCTCTCTCGATAATCCCAAAAGTCGCATTAGTTCTGATTTCCCATTATCGCTATTATTTTCACCCCTACTTCCTCACAGTGCCTCTGGGGGGAAGACGCATACCCATCTCTCCCGGTCTCTCGTATGTCAGGTGACCGTTTTCGACCAATGGTTCTTGATCGAGCATTCTCCCTCCTCTTTCCGCATATCACGTGACCGCTTTCGGCTAATGAGACTGTGGTGGGACGCCTCCCGTCTCCAATCGGGCGTGGCTTACATCGTTCTTGTTCTAAAAAAAACAAAATCTAATTTGGCCTTTTTCACACGTACGAAAAATGATAATCTTGGCTTTTTCTCACCTGGGTTCTGTCAAAACAGCCTGCCGCTAATTAGATGTGACTTCAGGAAAGAATATTGGCGCTATCTGTGAGCCGAGACAATCGTTTTCTTTCCTTCTTTGTTTTTGGTCAGACCTGATAGTCAAAAATCTTAATTATCTGAATTGAAAATGTCTCCACTTCATCATCGTGGGGTTCCAATTTTTAACAGGTCAGAATCTGTATACAGTTCCACCGGTCACCACCTCAACACAAAAAAACACCTTTCCTCCGATTAAAATTTCGTTTCCATTGTTCTAAAAAATCTTTATTGTTTCAGCCAACCTTAACAACTTCCATCCTACGCGGACATGGAATTAGTTCAAGTGCTTGACCTGATAATTTTGACACTTGTTAGGTGCTGGTCGTACGTGTGTGTTTTCGCTTACGACCTGGTTTCGTATTATGTTTCTGTCTTTCCTCTTCTTTTTGTTTTATTTTATTATCTCCAAACTCTATTTCTTCAACCAAATATAACAATTTCTATTTCCCTGGATTTCGGTCAGGTAATTTGACCTGATATATTTTGACACCTGTCTTGTCTTAGTTTTACTTATGACCGGGTTTTGTATTATCTATTCCTCTTTCTCTTTCTTTTTATTATTTTTTTTTTTCTTCTTCTCTTTGGATCGCCTAAATACAGTTAGAGAATTATTCTCAAAACTCAATTATTCTTCGTTTCTAAATAACTAACAACTGGTTAATAAACCGAATAAAAATTAAATCATATTTCTATGAATATCTCTTTTTAGTCTTTCTAAAAAATGCAGGGTGCCACATTTCTTTCTTTCTTTCTTTCGTTCTTTCTTTATCCTAGGAATCTTCTCTCTCTCTTTCTCTCTCTCTCTCTCGCTCTCTCTCTTCGACTTCTTCGTCTTTACTTTCTTTTCCTTTCTTCTTCCATGTCTTTTTTCTTTCTTTATTTCTTTCTTCCTTTGTTTCTTTTTTCTTCCATGTCTTTTTTCTTTCTTTATCTTTTTCTTCCTTTCTTTCTTTTTTCTTCCATGTCTTTTTTCTTTCTTTATCTTTTTCTTTCATTCTTTCTTTCCTCCTTTCTTTCATCCTTTCTTCATCCTAGGAGTCTTCTATCTCTCTTGTCGACTTCTTCCTCTTTACTTTCTTTTCCTTCCATGTCTTTCTTTCTTTCTTTTTTCCTTTTCTTTCATCTTTCTCTCTCTCTCTCTTTCTCTCTCTCTCTCTCTCCCTCTCTCTCTTCACCTTAGCCAAACACTTACTGAAGCTTTCACGTTTCCTTCAAACGTCCAGTCATTGCAGCAATTGAATTTTAATCCAAACCCGCCAATTTTCCCATAAAATATTTATTCTTTCCATGAAAAAAACTTTAAAACAAAAAAAAGAAAAGAAAGTAACAAGAATATTTAGACAGCCACAATAAAAACAAGACCTCAACCGCCACCATTTCTTCACGCAAAATTCACAATAATTGAATTTCTGGTTCACTGCATAAGAAAATAGGCGGAAGTTTTATGAGTGACGTGGTGAGGGCGCAGTTTTCTAAATATTTAAACAACTTCGCTTTCCTTTCTAAATGTAAATTGGTCATCGGCCTGCGTTTAAGATCACCAGTGGTCGGATAAAAACCATGATTTCTGATATTGTTTTTCATGTCTGCCTCCAGTTTTTCTTTGTAGCAACCTAAACATGGATATTAGATATATTCTTTCTGACCCACATCATTTGGACCTTTGGCGCAACACAAGTCTTCCTATCATTTTGAGTCTTCTAAAAACACAGTAAATATCACTATATGTTTTCAAATATCTTCATCCTGTTTACACTATTTACATTGTTCGGACTGTTGTCGCCATCTTTGTTGCCATATTCACGACGTTTCGGCCGTTGTATGCTCACGCCTTCTTCAGGGTCTGTCTATATTTCTGAAATGAGGTATTGTAATTATTTACACTATTTATATTGTTCGGGTTGTTGACCTTATCTTTGAGCTATTTTCACAACGTTTCGGCCGCTGTACGCCCCGGCCTTCTTCAGGATCTGTCTATATTTCTGAGATGAGAGATTGCAATTATTTACACTATTTATATTGTTAGGATAGTTGTCCTCCCCGTTAATGCCATATTCACGGCGTTTCGGCCGCAGTACACCCCGGCCTTCTTCAGGATCTGTCTATATTTCTGAGATGAGGGATTGTAATTATTTACACTATTTACATTGTTAGGACAGTTGCCCTCCCCTTTAATGCCATATTCACGGCGTTTCGGCCGCTGTACGCCCTGGCCTTCTTCAGGATCTGTCTATATTTCTGCGATGAGGGATTGTAATTATTTACACTATTTACATTGTTAGGACAGTTGCCCTCCCCTTTAATGCCATATTCACGGCGTTTCGGCCGCTGTACGCCCTGGCCTTCTTCAGGATCTGTCTATATTTCTGAGATGAGGGATTGTAATTATTTACACTATTTACATTGTTAGGACAGTTGTCCTCCCTTTTAATGCCATATTCACGGCGTTTCGGCCGCTGTACGCCCTGGCCTTCTTCAGGATCTGTCTATATTTCTGCGATGAGGGATTGTAATTATTTACACTATTTACATTGTTAGGACAGTTGCCCTCCCCTTTAATGCCATATTCACGGCGTTTCGGCCGCTGTACGCCCTGGCCTTCTTCAGGATCTGTCTATATTTCTGAGATGAGGGATTGTAATTATTTACACTATTTACATTGTTAGGACAGTTGTCCTCCCTTTTAATGCCATATTCACGGCGTTTCGGCCGCTGTACGCCCTGGCCTTCTTCAGGATCTGTCTATATTTCTGAGATGAGGGATTGTAATTATTTACACTATTTACATTGTTAGGACAGTTGTCCTCCCCTTTAATGCCATATTCACGGCGTTTCGGCCGCTGTACACTCACGCCTTCTTCAGAATCTGTCGATATTCCTGAGATGAGGTATTGTAATTATTTACATTATATACATTTTTCAGACTGTTGACCTCATTTTGTTGCCATATTCACGACGTTTCGGCCGCTGTGCGCCCTGGCCTTCTTCAGGTGATTGGAATTTCGAACGGAACCCTTTACTTCCTCCACCGGTGTAGATTGTGCTAGTTCACATGGCCAAGTGATGGGAGCATTGGTTTAATCCAGTAACTTGACCCAAAGAGTTGTGAGTTCAATCGCTGGCTACAGATGAAGCGAACAAAATACTTGGTGAATATAATCAAAGGGAGATAACTGATAGATGAGGAATGTCATATATTAAATGTTAGATTCCTTAGAATGTACGTTAGCGATCATGGCTCTCCACAATTTCCTGTCTTTTGTAGCTCTTAATATTATTTGTCTTTTATCTCTCCTAAACCCTCTTCTTTCAAGCTCATTCTTTTTCTTTTATTCTCTGCCGTTGCCCGTGATGAGAAGAGTATTTCAATCTGGAAATATCTTAATAAATAAATGTTTTCTATTAAATTATCACAATTCTTTTTTATTTGCTTCCATTCTCAGATTTTAAAGAAAAGCAGAATAGGTTCTGAAAGATTATCTACCGTTATAGAAACAGTTCCTGGAAATTTAGGATGCTATTATTATATATATATATATATATATATATATATATATATATATATATATATATATATGTAAGCAAATATGTGGATATAGATCCGACAGTATGAAGAAAAATATGGAAAAACAAAAATCCGAATATGCAAGTATGCTGTTTTAATGTTATGTCTATCGTCTTTTCATGTTGACTTGAATATCGTCTAATTTTAATTGTTTTAATAACTATATCCTGAAGAAGGTCTACTAGACCGAAACGTCTGACGTCGACATTGAAACAACATTAAAACAGCATACTTGCATATTCGGATTTTTGTTTTTCCATATTTTTCTTCACACATATATATATATATATATATATATATATATATATATATATATATATATTAAGAATTTTTTATGTTATACATTCTTTTTATAGATACAAATATTTAAGTAAATGTTGTTAATACTGTTTATTATAAACAGAGCATTTACTTAAATATTTGTATCTATATAAAGAATGTATAAGGATAAAAATGTCTTAAAATAATTGTCGGACTTTGCCCATTTCATAATATATATATATATATATATATATATATATATATATATATATATATATATTATAATTTTATCATATAGACAAAACCATTTTACTCACTACAAAGATGCGACTTGGTTTCAGTGCATTTCAACTGCACTTCGACGGGTGAGACTCGAAAATGTTTATGATCTTTTGGATTCATGCTGTGAACGTTGGAATTTATATATTACTTTCGTTCTAATCGCATCGGATATATATATATATATATATATATATATATATATATATATATATATTGTGTGTGTGTGTATTTAGGCAGCATCTTTTCATTCATACACGTTTCATTAAATAATATAGACAAATGTCTATTTTATGTAAGTTTTTTTTCGTAACATCTGATAAGTTTAATAACATTATCGTTGAACGAAGAAAGAAATTCACAATATTGATCCATTTTAATGCAATCTAAGCTTTCTGATTACATAAGCCATTATCAAAGATGTCAGTTACAACATTTTAAGCAATATACGGACAAGACAGTGATGATAGTCTGTCAATGTTTACATAGAAGATTTCTAAGCAACGATAAACACGTGCATATAAGACGCTAGAAGCAAAAATCGCACCGCATCTCATGACGTCACACATGACCACACGAGAGTGAATTGTAGAAGTATGAATCGAAAGCCGTTGGTATAAACCAATGGCTTCTATTACCAATTATAGACATTTAAGAATATTTGTAGAGATGCCATAATTGATTTTGTTTAGGTTGGGTTTCAACTGTTTGATGTATAATGCTTCAAGGATTTTTAGTTTTTCTCTATTGTTTTCATGTCGAAGTATAATTGTGTTTTCGACAAGTATTTTACGGAATTGTGTATGCGGGCAGGCATGTTGTTTTAAATGCCTAAAAATGTTAGAGTTTTCATTTAAATGGAGTGTCAAGCGTCGTGAAAGCGAGTTTGTGGTGTGTAAAAAAAATATGGATCACTACTGTGAATTTCTTTCTTCGTTCAACGATAATGTTATTAAACTTATCAGATGTTACGAAAAAAATTTACATAAAATAAATAGACAACAATTGTCTATATTATTTAATGAAACGTGTATATATATATATATATATATATATATATATATATATATATATATATATATATATATATATATATTTAATGAAAAACAGACCACTTTAAAGTACCATTACAATAATTTATTTCACCAAAATCCTTTTAAAGGACTCCGGATCATCAGGTAACACTTCCAACATCGAAATGAAAGGAAAAATGAGATTAAAAATTGATGGGTAGTTTAATATTTGTAATTTAACAGGGTAGGTGAGGGTTGTAGTTAAAGAGACAAGGTAGAGTATAGGGAGGGGTTAATTTCATATCTCTCTTAAGCGTGCGTTATATTGGGGTAGGAGGAGTGACCGGAGCTTGACCTATTTAGATGGTTAACTTAACGGAAATGATATATAGAGATAGGAGGGTAGTGGGGTGAAAGGGAAGGAAAAATGGAAAAGAGAGAGGAGACAGAAGACAGTAATATATATATATATATATATATATATATATATATATATATATAGGAAGAAAATGAGTAACTACCAACGTCAAGGTTCGAGCGTGACACTCTGGACTTATGAATATATGTTTTCCGCCCGGTTTATAAATAGCGGTGTCAGCAGGAGGTGGAGGTGAAGGTGGTGGGTGGTGGTGGTGAATAAGAACAATAACAACAACAACGACTACGACGACGACGACGACGACGTTATTACTGGTGGGATTAATTGAAATGTTTACATTTTTATCCCACCACATATGTACTTAAGAGGAATTTCCTAATATGTAAGTATGCACTCAAGACATCGGATTTCCTCCTCCTCTCTTTCTATTACACCCAACGTCAAGCGTTTCTTTCTTTCTTTTTTATAATATAGTATTCATTAGTTTTTTGTTGTTTTTTTTTTTAAATAAAGCGTTAAGAGGTCATTTGATAAAAATGACCTGAAGATACCGTAAGGAGCATATATATATATATATATATATATATATATATATATATATATATTACTATAAAGATATATATATATATTATAAACAAGATGAAAATATACTAAAAAATTAGTAAATACTAATATATCCACAACAGACCCTAGCAAAAAAGTAGGTTAATCATATACTACACTAAATCTAGTAAATCCATCTCAACTATTCGCAATGATTCTTCCCCCCTCCGCGTTAGCGATTTGCAGAAAACCAACATAGTTTACAAATTCAGGTGCCCTTTGGGAGATTGTATCTCCAATGGATTAAATAATATTTATGCTGGTCACACCACAAACTCGCTTTCACGACGCTTGACTCTACATTTGAATGATAACTCTAACACTTTTAGGCATTTAAAACAACATGCCTGGCCGCGTACTCAATTCTGGAAAATCCTTGTTGAAAAGACAACTATACTTAAACATGAAAACAAAAACTAAAAATTCTTGAAGCTATATACATAAAACAGTTGAAACCTAACCTGAACAAAATAAACTATGAAATCTCCACAAATATTCTTAAATGCCTATAATTTATAACAGAAGCCATTGCTTTATACCAACTGCTTCCCATACTTAATACTTCTCGTTTTTCATTCTCGCGTGGTCATGTGTGACTTCACGATCTGCGACGTGATTTTCGCTTCAGCGTCTCGTATATATGAGTTTGTTATTTGGATATTTTCATGCCGCAAGGGCGGGCTATCATTGTTGTTTCGTCCGTGTGTTGTTTGATTTATTGAAATTGGCTTGTGTAAACCGAAAGCTTAGATTGGATTTAAACATGTATCAATATGGTGTTTTCCTTTCGTCTTGCAACGATAAAATAATTAAGCTTATCAGAATGGAACTTACTTAAAATAGACAAAACTTGTCTATATTATTTAATGAAACATGCATTAATAAAAATTTGCTGCCTAAATATACACAGTATATATATATATATATATATATATATATATATATATATATATAGTAAAATAACCATTCAAAGAAAAAGTCAATAAATTTAATGTAATTAATGGCGAATTCACTTCGCTAACAGATTAAGAAGGCATTAACTTACTAACCACTTGCTAAATGACACGATCCTTGTTTTTATTAACTGTACAATGGATTAGATCTCGGTCCATATTGCTTGCAAGTACTTTCGGTAAAAACATTAACCATCTTCAGGCATAGATGCTATTTTTTACCTCAGTTTCAGATAATTTCGGGTAAAATTCCAAGATGAAAATGAATGTGATTCTTGTCGAAACATGTTTTATTAAAAAATGTGAGCTATTATTAAGTTATAAATAGTTATATAAAGTTTAACGTTTGCCAAATATATTTATAAGAGTTTTCAATGTCGGCAATGTAAATATAAACAGTATCGACATAGATATCAACACGATATGGTAACTGTTAGTTTCACTGCTTAAGCGCTCATCAGACTATAAAGGATCTAAAAGAGTGTATGCAAAAAAAATGTTCATTATAATGCCGACATCTGTGAAAACTGAAAGACTATTAATGTGCATGCTTGTAAAATCGTGATTTTTTTTCTTTACAAAAGAGGAATATCTGCTTTTGGTTTGTTTTCTTCTGTTTTCTCCAAAGAAGAGTCGATTGATGTGATTGATGGATTTTTTCAGAAAACTCCGTTGAATTCAAGAATATTCCTACATCTTTTCGTGCTGTTGCTGTAAATTCCTGTAGGAAGGGCAGGTTTATTGGAAAGGGAAAAAGAAGTCAAGGGAAAATATTGCAGACGCGAGAGGGTCTTTGATTTTGTTTTTATCTGGTGGCGACCTAAAACGAAACGAGAAAATGGAAAGAAGAAATCGGAAAGAAAGAAAAAAAGAAAGAAAGAAGAGTGAAAAGAAAGAAAGAAAGAAACAAGAATGAAAAAGCAATAAAGCAAAAGAAAGAAAGAAAGAAAGAAAGAAAGTAGAATGAAAAGACATAGAAGGAAAAGAAAGAAAGAAAATAGAATGAAAAGACAAAGAAGGAAAAGAAAGAAAGAAAATAGAATGAAAAAAGAAAGAAGGAAAAGAAAGAAAGAAAGTAGAATGAAAAGACAATGAAGGAAAAGAAAGAAGAATGAAAAGACAATGAAGAGAAAGAAAGAAAATAGAATGAAAAGACAAAGAATGAAAAAAAAGAAAGAAAATAGAATGAAAAAAGAAAGAAGAAAAAGAAAGAAAGAAAGTAGAAGAAAAAAGAAAGAAAGAAAGTAGAAGAAAAAGACAAAGAAGAAAAAAGAAAGAAAATAGAATGAAAAAAGAAAGAAGGCATAGAAAGAAAGAAAATAGAATGAAAAAAGAAAGGAAGAAAGTAGAATGAAAAGACAAAGAAGGAAAAGAAAGAAAGAAAATAGAAGGAAAAAAGAAAGAAGGCAAATAAAGAAAATAGAATGAAAAAAGAAAGGAAGAAAGTAGAATGAAAAGACAAAGAAGGAAAAGAAAGAAAGAAAATAGAATGAAAAACGAAAGAAAGAAAGAAAATAGAATGAAAAGACAAAGAAGGAAAAGAAAGAAAGAAAATAGAATGAAAAAAGAAAGAAAGAAAATAGAATGAAAAGACAAAGAAGGAAAAGAAAGAAAGAAAATAGAATGAAAAAAGAAAGGAAGAAAGTAGAATGAAAAGACAAAGCAGGAAAAGAAAGAAAGAAAATAGAATGAAAAACGAAAGAAAGAAAGAAAATAGAATGAAAAGACAAAGAAGGAAAAGAAAGAAAGAAAATAGAATGAAAAAAGAAAGAAAGAAAATAGAATGAAAAGACAAAGAAGGAAAAGAAAGAAAGAAAATAGAATGAAAAACGAAAGAAAGAAAGAAAATAGAATGAAAAGACAAAGAAGGAAAAGAAAGAAAGAAAATAGAATGAAAAACGAAAGAAAGAAAGAAAATAGAATGAAAAGACAAAGAAGGAAAAGAAAGAAAGAAAATAGAATGAAAAAAGAAAGAAAGAAAATAGAATGAAAAGACAAAGAAGGAAAAGAAAGAAAGAAAATAGAATGAAAAAAGAAAGAAAGAAAATAGAATGAAAAGACAAAGAAGGAAAAGAAAGAAAGAAAATAGAATGAAAAAAGAAAGAAAGTAGAATGAAAAGACAATGAAGGGAAAGAAAGAAAGAAAATAGAATGAAAAAAGAAAGGAAGAAAGTAGAATGAAAAGACAAAGAAGGAAAAGAAAGAAAGAAAATAGAATGAAAAAAGAAAGAAGGAAAAGAAAGAAAGAAAATAGAAGGAAAAAAGAAAGAAGGCAAATAAAGAAAATAGAATGAAAAAAGAAAGGAAGAAAGTAGAATGAAAAGACAAAGAAGGAAAAGAAAGAAAGAAAATAGAATGAAAAACGAAAGAAAGAAAATAGAATGAAAAGACAAAGAAGGAAAAGAAAGAAAGAAAATAGAATGAAAAAAGAAAGAAAGAAAATAGAATGAAAAGACAAAGAAGGAAAAGAAAGAAAGAAAATAGAATGAAAAAAGAAAGAAAGTAGAATGAAAAGACAATGAAGGGAAAGAAAGAAAGAAAATGAGGAAAAAGAAAAATAGGAACAAATATAAAAAGACAATGAAGGAAAAGACAGAAACAAACAAGAATAAAAAGACAAGGAAGGAAAAAATTGAAAAGAAAGAATTAAGAAATGAATAAGAAAAGCGGTAATAATGAGAAAAATTTCAATGAAAAAGAAAGAGACATGAAGAAGAAAAAAGAACGAAAGAATGGAAAAAGGTGGAATGGAAACGAAACAAAGATTGGATAAAGAAAATTAATTTAAAAAAAAGAAGGAAATCTCTAGAAAAATACTGAAATAAATCTAAAGAAGTTGGAATAAGAAAATTATAAAGAAAAAAAAAACAAATAAAAAAGTTGAATGGAGAAAGAAAGAAAAGAAACTCGAATGAGAAAAAAAAATCGAACGAAAAAGAAAAATTGTATTAGGTTGGTGCAAAAATAATGTCGTTTTCTCACATAGTAACATATGTGAGAAAACGACATTATTTTTGCAACCAACCTAATAATTCAAAAGAAACAAAGAAAGAAAGTAAGTAGCAAAAAGGAAAAAAGATGGAGCGTAAAAAAGAACGAAATCGGAAAAAAAAAATAAATAAAAAGCAATAAAATAATTTTAATATGAAAGAAAAAAAAATGATAGTGAGTAATAAATAAACAAAAGAGAAAGAAAGAAAGAAAAAAGAAAGAAAGAAAGAAAGAAAAAAGAAAGAAAGAGAATGAAACGAGAAAGAGTTAGAAAAAAAAACTTTTCCGAGATTAACGAAATAATTTTTGAGTTGTTTGTTTCTTTGTTAAATTCTTTTGAAATGCTCTCGTATTTCTCCAATAACAAAACAAAGAAATTCTTTTTTTTTTTTTTTTTTTTTTTTTTTTTGCAAAACAAAAGACGAACAATAAATCAGGTAGAAGAGAAAAAAAAAAGAAATCAGGATTTTCGCTTCTTTCAAAATGAAAATTGGTTTTTGTTGGCGTCTATTTAATTATTTGCGGGTGGGCGGACCGCTGAGTGTCATGGCGGCGAAGAATTGATTTATTAGGACTTTTCATTCCATTCCATCTTCTGCTGTCTATCAAAACGACATACACAGTTAATTTAAGTTTTTCTCTCTCTCTCTCTCTCTCTCTCTTCTCTCTCTCTCTCTCTCTCTCTCTCTCTCATGCACACACACACACACATATATATTAGGTTGGTGCAAAAATAATGACGTAATAATGTCGTTTTTTGACGTTATACGTCAAAAAACGACATTATTACGTCATTATTTTTGCACCAACCTAATATATATATATATATATATATATATATATATATATATATATATATATATATACTGGAATCTTCTGTCGTTTTCGTCCGTCGAAGGGTACAGCAATTCAGTTCTTAGAACCAAACAGCCAGATTACCCGTGCATTTCAATAGCTGCATCTATCGCAAGGAAAGTTGGTCCACTGTGTCGTGCCAGAAGTTTTTTCTCGTCTGAGTCCAGGCTTCACATCTACAGATCTACCATTCGTCCTTGCATTGAATACTGTTGCCATATCTGGCCTGATGCCCTTGCTGTTCATCTCGAAGTTCTCGACAAAATCCCAAGACGGATATGCAATCTGATCGGTCCTGACCTGACATCTCAACTCCAGTCAATTTCTCACGGACGTGATGTGGCTTCCCTCTGTCATTTCTACAAATATTTCCATGGCATCGGCTCTGACATGCTATTTTCACTGGTGCCCCGTCTGCATGCATGTAAGCGTGCTACTAGGTTGGAATTTAGGGCCCACCCTTTTACTGACGAAACAGTTAAATATAACCGTCTCTTCTACTCCAGCAGGTTCTTGTCTCGCACTTCCCGACAGTGGAACTCCCTTCCTCTTATTTGCTTCCCTGATAACTGTAATATTCAAAGATTTAAATGTAATGTCAATCGATATCTTCTGATGCCTTGATCCCTATTTTTATTTTTATCCCTTTCCCCTTTGCTTAGGGTGAAACGCTTGCAAAAAAATATGATTTAATTATAGTGATGAATTAACCAGTTATCCGAAGATCCAAATACAGAGAAGAGGTTCACATAGTGAGCCACAAGACTCCCAAATGACTCGCCTCACATTTTGAACGGGGTTGTCCTTCTCCTAGACGGGTTAACACCCAAGGATATAGGAATCAGTTTGTCCTGCTATTTACCCATAGCTAGGGGGAGAATTGATGGATTTAT
>OZ010614.1:62957634-62970134 GCA_963932145.1 Acanthosepion lycidas
ATATAAATATATATATATATATATATATATATGTATACATTCATATAAATATATATATATATATGTATGTATAAATTCATATAAATATATATATGTATATATATATATATGTATACATTCATATAAATATATAATATATATATATATATGTATACATTCATATAAATATATATATATATATATATGTATACATTCATATAAATATATATATATATATATATATATGTATACATTCATATAAATATATATATATATATATATATGTATACATTCATATAAATATATATATATATATATATATATGTATACATTCATATAAATATATATATATATATATATGTATACATTCATATAAATATATATATATATATATATATATATATATATATGTATACATTCATATAAATATATATATGTATACATTCATATAAATATATATATATATATATATATGTATACATTCATATAAATATATATATATATATATATATTATGTATACATTCATATAAATATATATATATATTTATATGAATGTATACATATATATATATATTTATATGAATGTATACATATATATATATATATATATATATGTATACATTCATATAAATATATATATATATATGTATACATTCATATAAATATATATATATATGTATACATTCATATAAATATATATATATATATATATGTATACATTCATATAAATATATATATATATATATATATATGTATAAATTCATATAAATATATATATATATATATATATGTATACATTCATATAAATATATATATATATATATGTATATGTATACATTCATATAAATATATATATATATATATATATATATATGTGTATACATTCATATAAATATATATATATATATATATATATATGTATACATTCATATAAATATATATATATATATATATATATATGTATACATTCATATAAATATATATATATATATATATATATATGTATACATTCATATAAATATATATATATATATATATATATATATATATATATATATATATATATATATATGTATACATTCATATAAATATACGTACGTACGTTCATATATACAATGATGGGTTAATGCCATAAGAAGCGAAATAGCGTAAAACACTGCAAACTACAAATTGATTATTATCGCAGAGAATGCATATATCTGATAGCTTCTTTTATTCGTAGGAAGACAGTGAAGCGCCATTCTGTTCAAGCGACGCGGACATATCGTCTGACTTTTGGTGCCATTGTACCCAGAGAGTACGCACTGTCATCAATGCAAGAAGAGAGTGCATGCATGTGCACGCTTTTGTGTTCAACTAAAATGCAGCTGCACGCGCATAAGTGTTGCAACGAAACAAAACGTTGCATCTGTTTCGCTGTAGGCGGGCCCCGGTGCTGGGAATGATGTGGGCAAGTTCGTAGGTTTCAGGGTGTGGCTGCGGGCGGTTAGGATAGGTATTTATCAATTTCTTTATCTGTTCATCGATTTTATAATTGACTCAGTAGTTCTTTCAACAACAACAGACTTATTATTTATATATATATATATATATATATATATATATATATAATAGCACGTGAATTAATGGCAAGATGTAAAATTGAGTCGTACTTTAAACAGCTAATAAAGAGATACGTATGAACAGACTATCATAGATAGAAATGAACAGACTGAGATAGGTAGATAGATATGAACAGACGGAGATATATATATATATATATGTATGTATAGATAGATAGATAGATAGATAGATAGAAACAGACTGAGATAGATAGATAGATAGATAGATAGATAGATAGATAGATAGATAGATAGATAGAAACAGACTGAGATAGGTAGATACATAGATAGATAGATAGATAGATAGATAGATAGAAACAGACTGAGATAGATAGATAGATAGATAGATAGATAGATAGATAGATAGATATGAACAGACAGGAATAGATAGATATGAACAGACTGGGATAGATAGATAGATAGATAGATAGATAGATAGATAGATAGATAGATAGATATGAACAGACTCAGATAGATAGATAGATAGATAGATAGATAGATAGATAGATAGATATGAACAGACTGAGATAGATAGATAGATAGATAGATAGATAGATAGATAGATAGATAGATAGATAGATAGATAGATAGATATGAACAGACTGAGATAGATAGATAGATAGATAGATAGATAGATAGATAGATAGATAGATAGATAGATAGATAGATATGAACAGACTGAGATAGATAGATAGATAGATAGATAGATAGATAGATAGATAGATAGATAGATAGATATGAACAGACTGAGATAGATAGATAGATAGATAGATAGATAGATAGATAGACATGAACAGACAGGAATAGATAGATATGAACAGACTGGGATGCATAAATAGATAGATAGATAGATAGATAGATAGATAGATAGATAGATAGATAGATAGATATGAACAGACTGAGATAGATGGATATGAACAGACTGAGATAGATAGATAGATAGATAACAGAATGTTAACTCTTTCTATTTAAACCCGTCAATATCCGCCTCCTCTTACCATTATACGAGTTTTGTTCAGTTCAATATCCTATTGTCAACGGCTTCTTCTTTTTCTTTTTTAAATATTTACTTTTTAACTTACCAACATTGTATCTGCACACCATTTAGCCTATTAACGTTAGTTGAAATTGCTATTCTTATGAGGTAAATTTGAATTTCACTATTTTGTATATTCTCAGTCATCACAAATAGTCCTGAGCTTTATTTGTGGATCAGTTTTAATATTTTATATTATTAGGATCCACTTGGATTATATACCAACCTGTACTGTCTATATATATATATATATATATATATATATATAGATATATATATATATATATATATATATATATATATATATATATATATATATATATATAAGAAAAATTCTCCGATTTAACCAGTAGAGTAGACAATATATATGAATAAAAATGACAATAGGAAAACTGGTAATTGCTGACGCGTTTCGTCCAATGTGGACTTTATCAAAGCAAAATACTAAAAAAAAATAATAATTTTGCTTTGATAAAGTCCACATTGGACGAAACGCATCAGCAATTACTAGTTTTCCTGTTGTTATTTTTATTCATATATATATACATATATATATATATATATTATATATATATATATATATATATATATATATATATATATATATATATATATATATATGGTGGACTCTCCCGTCGAATTTGACGTATAAGGGTCAAGCAGATCAGTTCCTGGGAGCCGACAGCCCAGACACCAGCACACAGATTTGATTATAGTGGTGAAGGTTTCGTGCTGGACCATCCACCCTGTTTGAAGGGCCGATTACAGAGACCTGGTGCACTACGTGCCACAAGGTCACCAAATGACCCTCCGCAGGTTTTGAATTCAGAATTGTCCTTTTCCTAGACCAGTTGCCATCCAAGGCTATAGAACCCAGTCTATCTTGCTATTTACCCATACCTGGAGGGAGAAGAAGAGGATTCATACCATTCCCAAGGGTATTAGCACGTAAGTGAATGTCATGGATTCGACTGGAATTCGAACTCGGCTCTCCGATTCCTCAATCCAAGCCAATCCATTGTGTTGCATAATTTTTATCAAAGGTCCAAAATTATAAATCGTTGCATTCATACAAAAAAATTCTTATTAATTTCATATGAAGCTAGATAAAAAATTATGTACATTTTAATTAACCTCGCCACCACCACCGATACATTTACAGTACCCTTTCTTTCTTCTTCTACTTCTTCTTCTTCACATCCTCCTCCACCCTTCCTATTATACCCAAAGTCATGCGTTTGTTTGTTGTTTTTTATTTTTCTAATTATAAAGAATGGATTAATAATTTTTAAAAAATAAAGCATTGGAAAAATCAACTGATACAAATCGCCTGATGATACCAAAATGTTGAAACCAAAGTAGCGAAACCGACTCATCACCTAATTTTTTAATTCATATATATATATATATATATATATATATATATGTGTGTGTGTGTGTGTGTGTGTGTGTGTGTGTGTGTGTGTGTGTATACCTCGTTGTCGAGGTTGACCATCATTCCTTCTACATATTTCGTTCATGAAGAGGAATGTGGCATTACTCTGCCACGCTGGTGTTGTTAGAGGAGGACGTGCCACGCTAGGGATATTTACACGTAAGAGAATGTAATGAACTCGACTGGAATTCGAACTTGGCTCTATGAGTTCGAATTCTGAGCCATTACCCATTACCTGAACCACACATCCAAGCTTACAACACCAGTTAATTTCGTTGAACGTACGAGATCCCTTGTTTCAGTATGATATGCCCGTGAGTGTTTGTATGAATACTTGCCATATATATATATATATATATATATATATATATATATATAAAGGTGTTTCATTAAGACGGATTATATGTAAGGGTGTTTCATTAAGACGGATCAAAGTCAGCAGTAAACAAATCAGTGTTATTGATGAAAATTTATTTATTTCTCTATTGGATTATATTATTTAAGTCATGGCAATTATGTGTGAAAAATAATATCGCCCAAATGTCCGCCAACATTTTGGCGGCACACCTCCAGTCGATGGTCAACATTTTTGATGATGTTTCTCATAGTTGCTCCTCCCGATCTCACCAAAACGCCTTATTATCTCATCCTCCAGCTTTTGAATTGAATATATATATATATATATATATATATATATATATATATATATATATATATATATATAAAGGGTGTTTCATTAAGACGGATCAAAGTCAGCAGTAAATAAATCAGTGTTATTGGTGAAAATTTATTTATTTCTCTATTGGATCATGTTATTTAAGTCATGGCAATTATGTGTGAAAAATAATATTGCCCAAATGTCCGCCAAATCTAAAAGAAAAAAATCATTAGACGCTTAAACTTAATTCACATTTAAAATCAGTCCAAGTAATTGGAACACCCTTTACACACACACACACACATATATATATATATATATTATATCGTGGACTCTCCAGTCGACGCAGGCTGTTAACCTGCACCTACCGTGGATCCTTTAACGACGACACCTCAGTTCCTAGGAACCGACAGCCTGACAACCTGCACATATGATTTGATTATAGTGGTGATGGCTCTGTCTAACAACACTTTTTGAAGGGCCGAATACAGAGACCTGGTACACTAGGTGCCACAAGTCCCCAAACGACCCTCTGCAGGTTTTAAATTCAGAGTTGTCCTTCTCTTAGACCAGTTACCATCCAACGCTTTAGTACCGAGTCTTATAAAATCAGTACGATAACCATTTATTAAATATTAATTATTAACCACATGACAGAAATGAAGCACAGAGAGAAAAGTTTAAATTTCGGAATTTTCGGACACGTCTGTGTCCTTCATCAACGGACCGAAGAATAAATAGAGAAATGAGGATTACTGACTGACAGATGTTTTTGTAGATGGTGTATTTTCTGGTAGAAATCGTATTGTTAGCAAAAACCCGATCTCCGTCTGATTTCACGATGTGCGAAACTTTTATGAAAATAAACTTAAATTTTAAATTTTGATCAGTGTAAAAGCTTCAGGCAGTTCTATTATATATATATATATATATATATATATATATATATATGTAACTAAATGAGAGAATGAACAAATGGAGTAAAAATCCACAGTTCATAGCGTTTCTGACAGAACTTATATATATATATATATATATATATATATATATATATATATATATATATATAAGGCTCAAACACTAATATTCCATGGTTATAATTTATTACATTGGAAACGTAATCATGATCCAATTCATCAGACTTGCAAATTCTTACTCTGTCCTTGACATTGAGTTCTACCTGGATTCTATCCTCTTGGGAATGTGTGTGTGTATATATATATATATATATATATATATATATATATATATATATATATATATATATATGGTATAGATATGAGTTTGTGATCTTGCGTTTCACGGTTTTCACGATCATCATTTTTTTTTTTTTTTTATCTCATTATCCTTATTTGGCGATGTTTGGTGGTGGTAGGGGGAATTTCCCTCCGACCCTGTTCGGGATGACATTCTCACGCACATACGCAGGGTCACAAACTCATATACATATAACTGAATATGTCAGCTTATCACTGATATTGAGCGCTTTCCACTAAGCACTGCACATACACAATATATATATGTGCGTGTGTGTGTGTGTGTGTGTGTGGCCAGAGAAGGGTTGACAAAAATATAACACTGGTTGCATGTAAGTCCAACCTTTATTAAGCTTAAATATTTTTTGTTTCACAATTTTTCATTGAGTTACCTCCCTTACATAATTCTCTTTTCCATAGTTATTTAAAGGTTATCTCCCTTTTCACCGTCTGATTATGAATTTTTCCTTTCAATATATTTTACATTGATTCATGTTTGTTGTTTTTAATTTTGCGACTTTCATTTTACTGACCAGAATCGCTTTTTTATTATTATTTTCATTTGCTCTTAACTTCTTTTTCTAAAATTATATATATATATATATATATATATATATATATATATATATATATATATATACATATATATATATATTACGTGAATAATTCATACAAAAAACAGATTAGTGAAGTTAATGACGTCAATGGCGAGAATACATCCTCGCAAACAAATTTATTAAAATTACATTAACCCACGAACCTCTAGATGAATGTTGTGATCCCTGTTTTTAATAAATTCAACTTGTATAAGGTCTTTTTTTTGCAAGTACTTTCATCTGTTTATACAAACATCATCAGGTATGGAAATTGTTTTGTTTTTTTAAATACCTCCGGATAATAACGGGACAGGAAAGATTAGATGTGAATCGAAATATGTTTTTTAGAAATGTGTTATTGTTAACTGTAAGAAATTCTGGAGCGTGCAAGTATATATGCTAGTTTCATTAAATATTATGGACAAGGTGCTTTGATTAAAAAGTTCTTTATATAATTTCTCGTGTGATCTCATAATTTTTTTTCTTTGCAGTAGATAAATTATGTAAAAACTGTCCAAAAGTTTTTTCGAGCGCTTTCGGCTATACATTTAGCCATTTTCAAGCTTGAAATATATTAACTGTTAACTAGAAATAGATTGTTGTATATATGTCTTTAATGTTTCATTTTCAGAACGCGGTCAAGATATTGTGGACATGTTCATACTTGATATTATTGAGTGTTGTTTTGTTTTTTAAGAACATTATTTAAAAAATGCACAACACAAATAACAATAGCAAAAATATAGACTAATTATTTATTACAAAAAATTTTAAACGTCTAACCTTATAGTTAAGGAGAGCGTGGGCACCTCGGGGTGGTGTAATGGTTAGCAAGCTTGTCTCGTTAGATCAGTTACGACTGAAAAGTGAGTACGATCCTCGCTAGGTGCTCCATACTTTCGGCCTTGTGCCACATCTAAGCTCCGCTTAGAAAATAACTATAGTTAAGGAGAGAGGGCAATAAAGGAAGATAAATTAAGAAGACAGAAGATAACGATTGACATTGCATTTAAATGTTTGAAGATCAAAGGCAATAAAGCCACTAGGACGCAAAGGGTTACTAAGTGTTAGAGAATATGAGAAAAACTACTATTAAAAAGAGAGGACTATAAAAGAAGAAGAATTAAGAAGACAGAAGATAACGATTGACATTGCATTTAAATGTTTGGAGATCAAAGGCAATAAAGCCACTAGGATGCAAGGGGTTACTGAGTGTTAGAGAATATGAGAAAAACTACTATTAAGGAGAGAGGACAATAAAAGAAGAAGAATTAAGAAGTCAGAAGATAACGATTGACATTGCATTTAAATGTCTCAGCATCAAAGGCAATAAAGCCACTAAGATGCAAGAGGTTACTGAGTGTTAGAGAATATGAGAAAAACTACTATTAAGGAGAGAGGACAATAAAAGAATTAAGACAGAAGATAACGATTGACATTGCATTTAAATTTTTGATGATCATAGTTGACTGAGAAGCAAGAAGCCAAAAGAGAGTTCCACAAGCGAGAAGTGCGAGAGAAGAAATTGTTAGCATAGAACTTACGGCTACATGTAGCCATTTCAATGGTAAAATGCCGTCAATCTAGTACTACGCTTAAAATCAAAAAGACTAGATGCCATAGAGGAAAGTTCATCTTAAGAGTTGCCATGAAAGCATTTATAGAAAAGGTAAAGGGAATCTCCGTTTCGGCGGTAGGAAAGAGACTGAAGCCGTGATGCCAGATCAGGACCAATAATATTGTAGATTTACTTTTAAATATATTTTTTCAATGATTATATTAATATTGAATATCTAACATTTCAAAAGTTAAGCGTTGTCACGTGTTTCATTCATTCTTTTATTCAGCGCATTTGCTCCGCCGCTGTGGTCACCACTCCCCTCCATCTCACAATTGTGGTTCATGGTGACATTCAAGGCAGAATAATGCAATGGCTTGTCGGTTCCTTTTGCACCGGCGGTGTTGAAGTTTACCCCGTTCCTCCTCTTAGAAGTTAAAGAGGCAAGACCTACAGGGCAACAGGTAGTTTGAATTTTTCCTTCTCCAAGATTGGCGATGACATATGGAGGCGGTGCGTTGACCAGACTAATAAATGCCCCCTCCACACACACACACACACACCGCCGCTCAGCCGTACCGACAAGATCCAATAGAATACACGTCGTTAGATTTGGTGACGACCGAGGTGCAGAAGTTGCCGAAAAGTTATCAATGCTGACAGCCAACCGCCTACGGGGGGTCCACTTGAGTTTTTCTGTCAGGATTTATTTCATTAACCTTTTGCCTTTTTCTTTTCTTTTCTTTGTTAATTGCTCATTGCAAACTTTGTCAATTCTTTTTGTTGGCCAATTCTGCGAATTACAATTAACCTTTGCTCATTGCTCTACAACCCACCCCACTCTGTGTTTCGATTCCCGCTAGCAGTCAGAGTTAATGTACATTGCAAAAGCTGCATTCATAAAGAAACTGAAGGTGAGATTATCACACAGGTAAAAAAAAAAATATGTTCAAATATCGTTCTTAGTGAGAAAGGAAAAAAAAAAAAAAAAAAGCTTCTCATCTCCCCAGATCTTGATCCACTACCGCCGTTTGACTCCGCAAGAGTTGACTGGGGGGAGGGGGGGTGAAAATAAAAACAAAGCCAGAAGAAAGTCCGATGGCGTGAATTTGTTTAAGGTGGACTTCAACTTGACCACACGCTTGATTTCATGTTTAAAAATCCAACATTTTCTGTTGGGAATAAATTTATAAAACTCCTTTATAAAAATATAAACCAATCTTCATTCCAAGGGCTTGATAGGGAGAGATGATCTATTTTTTAATATTCACCCAAGAGCCACTCAAGGAAGAGGGTTACTGTGTGGTGTTGTATGAACGTAAGAGAAAGTGAAGTTCTTGCAGGTATGCAGGAAACATAATAGCTAACTCTAGACTTGAAGAAATCAAGCTTTAATTTCTATCTATAAAAGGCAGTGTGTGTGTGTGTGTGTGTGTGTGTGTGTGTGTGTGTGTGTGTGTGTGTGTGTGTTTAATGAATGCACGGCCGCAATTTTCGACGTTTTGCACCAAAATTTACATGCACATGTTCCAAGTTAGCGGGAAGGCCAAGACCGACTTTGCATTTCCCAACTCCCATCGATAGTGGAAATAATCGATTTTTTCAGGCTTCTACGGCACTTTTCATGTAGTTTGTGGCCATTTTCTGCTGGCCAGAGTGAAAGCCTATAGCTGGCTGTCACAAATAGGCAGGAAGATTCTATTGGCCAGCGTGAGAGCCAACAGCTGACTGACACGAATGTTAACCAGCATGCTAGCATGCAAAAAAATCGATAGCTTCATTCGTCACAAGAGGGAAAAATTTAAATCTGCATGGCACTTTAGTCCAATTGGCTCATTCGCAATCAACGTTGATTCTGATTCTGCAGAACTGGGTTGGGTGTGAAAAAGTATTTGTTGTTAACATTCTTTTTTCATTCGGTTTTTCCAGTTACGAGTCCTTTTTTAAAGCTGATCGTTTTGTGATCATTTTGTTTAATTCTTTTTTCGTAACAGATTTAATGTTTAGTATAGAGCTTAGAAAAAATTGGCAGTGTGAGAGAGGCAAGAAGTAAGTAATCAGCACGGCAAAGGGCACTCCTTTAAAGGCAAGGAAGGGCAAAAATATTTTAAGTGATAGCAATTGCTGTACGAGTCGTACGATTTTTGAATCAAGCACGGCGAATGCCGGGCCATGCTTCTAGTTAGTGAATAAAATTTCAGAGCTCAATCGGAGGAAAACGCTACAGGATCGTCCTGGGCCCTGCGCTTCATGACAAGGCCGTCCCATCCTCGGTTACCACTGTGTTCGTGATCGAATCCTGGACCTAACAGTGGAGTTGGTCACTTTGATCCAAGCCTCTCCTTGTCCCACGTTGAGATAAGGATCAAGTCGTCGCCAGATATCGCTGGTTTGGTGTCGCTCAGGCGGGACGATGTTTAAAAAAAAAAAGGAGAAAAAGTTATATAGATCAACAAGGTCAATATAACTGAGGATTATACGGGAACACTTTTTCATATAAGAATCTACAAGCATGAAGGCTTACGACCATTCCCTCGTAGTCAAATTTCGTGACACTTTGTTCTTCGTTTTCAATTTGGAGTTGGTGTTTCAAGCTTTAAGACAGAGACTTCTTCAGGAAGCAAATTACAGAATGTCGATTAAGCGCTCGTCTCCCTCTCGCTGTCGTTATACACACTTCCAATTCTTCCACTTCGCAATTTCGTTAGTGCACTTTGCTCAATGTATTAGTCTGAAACAAGGCACGAGTTGGGAGTTCTCCGTGGCAGCAAGCCACATAGGAATCCCCTCTGATCTAACCCTTTTATGGACCCTCGCCCAACATCGGGTTGAGGTCCGACGTGATCCGAGGTCCCGGGATCTTCCAAATATCCAATCAGAACTCACTGCTGACGGCGTCCTGGGAAGCAATTTGCATGTGCAAAGTTGGGGAATCTTTCTCTTATTCATACCTGATACCAACACCCCTCAATACGCGTAGTCTATTTGGCCCCACCTTTCACCAATCAGGGTCCCCCCGACTAGCGCGCGTTCGTTAATTGAAATTATCTAAACTTCACATCAGAAATGACCTTTGTCATAAGGTTTTGATATTTTCCAGAATTCTTCCCTTGGGTGCAGAGGAGGTAGCAGGGCGTCAACCTACTCCCTCCTCCTCTTATTTGTACCTCATACCAACACCCCTCAATGCGCATTTTACCTCTCTCGTTTACTAATCGGGGTCCTTTGACTAGGTGATAAAACTAGCATGCGTTTGTTAATTAAAATTATGTCTCAATTTCACATCATCAGAAAAACGTTTTTGTCATAAGGTCTTGATAATTTTCAGAATTTTGCCCTTGGACAATTATCATTCCTCTCTGGTCTTCAGAGGATGCTTATTCAAAATGTTATCTTACCAATTGACCAAATTCTTCGTCATTCGAATTCTGCAACAATAACGTATTTCCTATCAACAAGTGACATAGAATCATTTGCTTACCCACTTCTACTTATAGCCATAAAATTATTATCTGCGCTTGGCGGTCTCAGTCCAGAAATGCCAAATTTGGTAGATTCGCGGATGTCACCGCACCCCCACTTACATCGTCCCTTGGGTCTCACTTCAACCAGATGCCCAAGTGAATTTCAGTTTTATATTCTAGCGAGGCCCTTTATTCACGAAATGAGGGGGGAAAAAAAAATAAAAGTAAGTTTTCTTTTGTTTTCGGTATGTCTTTCAATCTATCTACTACGTTCTTTGCTTTTGTGTTCACTTTCGATTGAATTTAAGCCTTTCCCCACCCTCTTCAAATTATTAATATTCTTACAGCGTCACAGGAGACAGAAGTGTAGCGTAGAAGGAACTGGAAACCCAATCCTAGAAACGGGAAACACGGGATAAATCTATTCAAAAGTTTTGGGAGGAGTGTGAACCGGATTTTATTTGGAGAAAAGAAAAAACATAATTAGTAAATAAAATTTCAAAGCTCAATTGAAGACATTAGAAGTATAGAGTTGTAGACTATATTTATCATCTTTTTACTATAATTGATACTATCGACAGTATATACCAACTAGTTTTTTGGGGTTTTTTTTTGCTTTTATTTACTGTAGTTCCCCCAATACAAGGCTCAATGGCCACTCAAGGTAGAGGCTTACTGAACGAGATTGTTATAAGGAAGGAAGAAGTGTACATTATGAGAACGTATTAACAAAAGATATCCTTAGACATGGACATCTCAAAATTCTCTGAAGGCTACTTTGGATCAACAGACACCTGAAGATGACTAGAGACAACAGCTGAAACGTTGTGATAAAGCAAACAAAGATGAGAACATTTGTCTGAATGTAAATAATTGCCTAGTGGATTAAAAGTAGGTTCATGAATTGGGGGACATA
>OZ010614.1:62975134-63025134 GCA_963932145.1 Acanthosepion lycidas
ATATATATATATATATATAAAATCAAAAATTAAAAAAGAAAAGCATTTTAAAAATTTGGAAAAAAAAAAAAAAAAAAAAAAAAAAAAAAGAGGGGGTAGGTGAAAAATAATGAAGGATGAAGTTTTCTTTTTTTCCTTTTATTTCACTGGCATTATTTTTTTTAAAATCTGTACTTTTTTTACAATTTTTTTTTTTTCAGATTGAAAAGAATGAAAATTTCTTTCTTGTTCTAAAATTGTTATTTTCATCATGAAATTTTTCTTTTTCATCAAATGAGTGCAACACTGTTTTAGATCTTGGATTGTTTTTTCTTTTTTAACGTGTGTGTGCCTGCCTGCGTGCGTGTGTGTGTGTATGCATTTTTATATAATTTTTGTTGTGTTTTGGGTTTGTTTATTTCCCCACCCCCCAATCACTGGTTGCCACAAAACTGGTAAATAGTTTTTTTTTTTTTTTTTTGTTCTTAAATGAGAGACGATGAAAAGAAGGATGATATCAGGAGCACGAGCACATCTGTTGTCGTGGTGGCCACAGAAGATCCCGACTGGAGAGTAAAAGGTTTCTTGCTGTGTATTGGGTGGAGATGAAGTGCTTCAAGGTATTGGTGTGGGGGGGGGGGGTCTTAGGGCATGTGAAAGTTAAGGGGAGCAGAAGGAGGGCAGAGAGAGAGAGGTGAATTCAGCCATCATCATCATCTGTCACACTCAGTCATCATCAATACAAATAATGTCCTTCTTCGTTGCAGTTTTGGGGATATCTCCTTTCTCAATCTTGATGCCTTCAGCACCTGGATGGTCCAGCTTCTTGGACAGATCTGCGGCTGGGTTTACAGCACCTGAGAACAGACAGAAAAAAATCGTTAGAGAATTCACCTGCGGAAACATGGAAACCTTTTTTGTGTAAATGTTGGCTGTTTTTAGCATGTGCCCAAAGGATCCACTTAAAAGACTTCCAAACAATTTCCAGACAACACAAGGAACAGAGGCGCAATTTACACACAAGACATACAACATGGCACTTGTGACAAATAGTTGTCAGTCTATTTCTTTTTTTGACAAATCATTGCTTGGGAAAATCATGCATTAACTCCCAACCACCAGAAAAATTCGTTATTTAATCAGGGCCTGCGCTCCAAGAGACTTTGGGATCCATTCAGACTTGAATCTATCAAATATGTTAGCCTATAAAACTAAATCAAAAGTGAAAAGAGAATATTCGTTAAAAGAACTTCCTATTTGAGTTGACTCATTTATATAGAAATTTTGATACCATATTTTAAAGTAGAGAAAATGTAAAAAAGGAGAAAAAAAAAACAAAAAAAAAAAACCATTAATAAACTTTTGAGAAGAAAAAAAATTTTAAACTATTTGCCTTGCCTTTGCTATCCTGAAGATACCTCACCCAGCTAATTTTTTTTATAAGAGGGAGAGAAGGTATTACCTAGGCACCCACTCCAGGCTCTTGTGCTGATGCCTTGCCCCTCTAAGCTACAAACACAATGCTGTTCAATTTTTTTTTTTTTATACTGAAGTCAGTTAAAAAAATAAAAGGATGTTTACATAACTTTGTCAATAGTAACTGAAATTCTTACTGGAAACTTGTTGCCATAGTTAATGTAATACCAGAGAAAGAGGAGGGGGCAAAAACTTAGCCAAAATATGTCTACCCAGCTTAATTGCTAAAAGTTGTTCTGTTTTGATCCTCCACCCACAAAAAAAAAAAAAATAAATAACAAAAAAACTATACACTTAAAAACTTCATATTGTTAGGGGGGGTGCTCACTCTCACTCTCTCTCACACACACTTCTACTTCTTTACTTAGTCTGTTAAAAGAAACCAATTTGAGAAGAGCAGTTCATGAAAAAAAACAAGATCCTTCAAAAACACCAGAAGACAAATAGAAGAGACAAAGTGAGTCCAAAGAAAGGTTAAAGCTCTCCATCCCCTAAAACCTCCTACCCAGAATGTAGTTACTGCAGACATTCCTTCATATCCAACATAGGACTCATTTCACACAGAAGGAAATGTTGATGAATACTCGAATACTCAGCAGCAATGAGTTCCAACAACAACTTAATCTATTGTTTATATAATCTAAATCTATCTACTGATTCATTCTAGCTGTAGCATGACAATTGGCCAAGTTATAGTGTTGCTATGACAACACACTGTAAACAAAACTATGACAAAATCTGTTATTGTATCCATCATTTAGCCAGAGAAAAAGATAAAAGAATATATCTCTATGACAATATCTTAAAAAAAAAAAAAAAAAATTTACATGTTGATTTAAGCAGCTTTTTGCATTCAAACCTACAAGATCCTGACATTTAACAATGCAAAACAATTTGGAAGGGTTTCTGTCTGAATTTCTCGAATGATGAATTATTTACATGATTTATATTTCGACTGTTGTCCTCATCCTTGTTGTTATGGGAAGGATTGAGCATTTTACCCTCCAGAGGCCCCCCACAACCAAAATGTTGTAACAACCAAAATGTTGTAATAACAAAAATGAGGAGAATAGTCCAAATATAAATAGTGTAAATAATTTTGAAGGTACATAAAAAAAATTAGTCAACAGGGACTGGGAAAGATTTTTCTAACTAATGTCTGTAGGCCAAATCATACCAGTGTAATATTATAATAATTATTATTATAATAAACAAATTTTTATAGAAATTATTATTTAAAGATGCTGATTTTGCTAAAAGGTTTCAATAAAACTCACAAAATCTCAAATGTAAATCTTAATTTATTAATGAAAACAAGAAGGTTGCTTTAATAAAGCAACATTTTGGTGAATTTTTTTTTTATTTTGTCTTGTGTTGGACAAATTCAACCGCATTTTCACTGAAACAAAAATATTACCTCTTGATTTTTAATCAGGGAGAAAAAAAAAAAAAAAAAAAAAAAAAAAAAAAACTCTGGTGAGCTGTTTTCCAATTTCAAATGACATTGAAATCGATTTTGTTTTCTTTGACTGTGAATATCACAAATCAATCAGTACAATGGAAATATTGTTCTAGGAAGTTCTTCACTGGAACTGAACTTAAAATTTCTTTTTCACTCTTTCAATAACAATATTCTTCATTTCAAAGAGGTGGTACCAATGTTTTCTCAAGGCTAAAAATCTTTCTCTTTTATACTCAAAACTAACATGTACTTACTTTAAAGACAATTAACAGGTAAACAATAAAACTGATACTTTTTTTTTTTTTTTTTTTTTTACAACTTATCAATCTGTTGCAGGTTATTTAAAGCCAGAAAATACTTTTAGATTGTAAGATTTTTGAGATGATTTCCTGATGCTAGTCCTACTATTTAACTCATGCCTTGGAGGAGGAGGAGAACAGGTGGATTCATACCCTTTCCCAAGGGTATTTGCACATAAGTAAATATAACGAATCCAACTGGAATTGGAACTCCTCTTTCCAATTTTCAACTCTGAGCTATTATCCATTACACCAGCCACACATCAAAGTTCAGAGCACCAATTATTCCCAAGCAGTCACCCATCTATGTATTGACCAGGCTCGACATTATTTAACTTTAGTGATAGTGTGAGAACAGGTGTTTCAATATAATGTGGTTGGAAGCCCAACAAAAACTAATCATTTTGACCCTGACTTCAAATTTTGATGTAAGGCTGTACAGGTCAAGGGGGCATATGTTGTTCATGTGAAATCATAATGCACAACTTGCAATTTGGTTGTATTAATGACGGTTGTATAAAAAGTGAACAAAGCAAATTTTAAGGTGAAATTTATCAGACACTTGGTGAGGACTTACATTCTGAAAACTGTGAAAAATCAAAGCAACAAAAGAAAACTCTAAAAAGTCATGTTTGTGTGCAAAGAGGGGTACTTTTCTTCATGCAACAATCCATCTTAATGATTTAGCATGCATAAATAATAGACCTTAAGAAGAAAGTTTTAAAACTGAAATAAAATTCTCAGCTAAAAAGGAAAAAAATTTTGTCTATCATTCCAGTTGCACTTTCTATAAGGTAAAAAGTGAACCCAGTAGCAACAAGGTGTTTTATGCTTAAATGCAATATTCAGGCTTGAAATTGTGTTTAAGCATAAAATAGATTTGTTGTTGCTGGTCGTTGACCTCTATGTACCCTTTTATATTTACATATGCTCTATTCCTGATACTGAGCACTTTTACTCATAAATACTTTAAAACTGTGTATGTGTGTGTGCGTTATCCACATGTTTGGTTGAATAATATCACCAAGTTGTGCCTATCAACATTTTTAATAAAAATATTATTTTCTAGCATTTACAGTTTTCAACTTTTCTTAATCAAAGTGATACTTCCGAGTACTGCCATATATACAAGGAAGGTGATTTAAAAGTAACTCCTTATTTTATGTTTAAGTGGCCAGCCAGGAGTCCTAACTAAACACCCTGTGAATTTTTTTTTCTTTGAGGTTAGATAAAGGAGCAAGTCTACTATACCAAAGCCAAGACTTTTGAAGAACTTGAAGGGCAAATACAAGAAGTTATGTCTTCCCTACCACAAAAGTTTCTGATGAAATCAGTTGACATGATTCCTGGGTGGCTCAAGAAGCTGGCACAGAAATCTGGTGCCCATATCAAATTAAAAAAAAAAAAAAAAAAAACCTCTCATGCTTTCATCTCATACCAATTTCTTGTAAAAATTATAGTTAACAAATAAATTATATACATTTTAAAATGGTGACTTACTTTTCAATCACCCTGTAATGCTGGGAAATTTGATAGACAGAACTTGTCGATATTATTCAACGAAACATGTTTACGTTAGAGCAGAGGGTATATCTTATTATTTTAAAGGTTATATTTAGTAGATATACTTGCTTGAAAGGATAACCATATTTTAAAATTGGGTAAATTTACACCCTGTGCAGTTGACAGCCTTAAAGAAACAGTTCAAAATTGTGTCCCCACTGCAGGTGAAACCAGAGTTAATCCCAGCATGCTTTTAGACTGCTCAAAAACAGAAGACTTTCAGGATCAAGCAAAGTTCAATTGCCCTATTTAAGAAACCATTTTCTTTAAGACTCATATACCCAGGCCAGTAGACATAAATTTGCACCATTTAAGAAACAGAGATGTCTGTTTAAACACTAATATTCACTAAATATAACATTCAATGTAATAAAAAATAATGTCAGATAATAAATAAAATTCATTAATTCCTTAGAAATTATAACGCGATGGTTGCCCATTAATGGTGTAGTTTAAATTTAGTGTATGTAAGTGGCAATTGTTCCTTCAAACAAAGACTATTGATATTTTGTGTCAGTGTTGATCTTTTCCAAATTATAAATTATCCTTTGCAAAAACATGTATGAAATCCCCCCCCCCAAAAAAAACTTATAATAGCCATCATTATATATATATATATATATATATATATATATATATATATATATAGAGAGAGAGAGAGAGAGAGGTGGAAGGAATAGTGCAAATAAATGAAATAAAAGACTCTACACTACTTTTCCCCCATTTTCAATTTCTTATTTAGGGTCTCTTTATTAGACAAATGTGAGAAGCCATACTTGCAGAATCACTACTCCCCTCCCCCCCGCCCGGGGTCACCAGATTCCCATGACTCATCATCACCAAATCATTTATCCTATTTGAAGCATTCACTGATAGCAGACTGGACAACAACACAAAACAGAGTCTGGCTATGAAAAAAGGAGAGGAAGAGGAGCTGGGTGTGTAGGGGGGGTCTTCTGGCAATGTATAAATATATCTGGGTTTTTTTTTCCCAACAAAAGATTTCAAGTAACACAAGAGATTCTATGGAAAGATTTCTTTTCAGAGCAATAAGCTACTCAATATAGTGTGTGTTGTTAACATGGCCTGGGGGAGGTGGCAGAGGGACAAAACTTATCGAGAGATACAAGGGATGGGGGGGGAGTGGAGAGCTATGATTGCTTAGGACACGGCACATAAAAAGAAAAGATACTCAAGTGAGCAATTATATCACTAAAGCCCAATTCTTGAGCAGGTTAGTAACTGCCCACTTGTGTGTAGGTCTATCTCTATCTTCCAACATTTTCTTTATAGGGTGATGATGGTGACCTTGATGGTATCACCTGTTCATAAATTACAGTAAGAGATGAAAAGGATATCAACTGCATGCAGAAACCATGAATCAAACAAGACATTCCTCCTCCCTCGTTCCATAAACCTTTCCACTGAAGGAGGAGAGAGCTAATTTTGAATGGGGGGGGAAAAAAAAAAAAAAAAAAAAAAAAAAAAAATGGAGATATATATATATATATATATATATATATATATATATATATATATGTATATATGAGAGTGTGAGAAGTAGACTACAGCCATTGGACATAAAGGAGAGTGTCTTTGTTGAGGGAGGAGTCAGTAAATAAATAACGTACAAATATATAAATGGTGATGAAGGAAAAGAGAAGAGGCAAAGTAAAACCCCTAATTAAAGTTATTTTTCAAAGCATGAACCACATTATATTGTATAATTAATAGACATTACTAAAAAAAAATAAATAAGTAAAACTCATTCTTGTTTCCAGCTAATAGTAGTAAAAACACTGCAACAACATATCCACAACAATTACAAGTGGGTGTAGAAAAGTCTTCAGTCTGAACAGGTAGGGGTGATCTATATATTTCTTAATAATTTGGAAAGTCAATCAGGCTGAGAATATTTCAGTGTGCCCTTGTGTGTAAGAGTAAGTTCAAAGATGAGGAAATTAATGAAAACTTAGGGAAATTAAAAGAAAACTGTTCTATATTTTATTTATATAGAACAGAATCCTGCTTCCTTCATGTGAATAGTCAGAATTTTATTGAAAAGAAACCAAAGTTTTGCTTTTTAAACATCAAAATGAATGGCTTCAGAAATGAAACTATTACTAAAAAATAAAATAAAAAAAAAAGGTCAATTTTAAAATAATCTTATTCACATCATAATATAAAAGAACAATAATAACATAATAGACTTATTTTCAAGAAAATTACGCTGTTTATGAGCAAAAAAAGCTATAATGAATTGAAAATAATAATAACCCTGATTTAAAAAAATATAATTATTCTATTGTTGTAACAAGATGCAACCTAGTTATAAATAAGGCCATTAAAAATATTTGTACTTTCCACTTAATGATTGTAATAAACACTTTAAAACATCTAATAACTAAAAACATTGGCTCTTAAAAATCAATTTTATGTATAATAAAAAAAAATGTTTATGAATTGTCATGCTCTTTGGGAGTACCACTAAATTGTTATATTGATCATACAACCACCACACACTCTTGTAGGTTAATCTGACACTTATCAAAATGTAGTGTAATTCATATACATATTGACCAAGGCATGACAAGAAAGCCACATTCAATATTAGAGATATAAAGAGTAGATAATATTCAAATATACAGGGTGTGGCAAAAATACCTCCCACATAACGGTCAGACATTGACAGCAAGGTCTTCATTTAGTTAATGTCTTACCATTGTAGATATATAGGTGGTATTTCTGTCTCTCACTGTAAATATTGATTCAAAATGACTATTTCTCTTAAAAAAAAAAAAAAAAAAGAAAGAGAGAGAAATAATTGACTGACAAGCCTTTATCATTCAACACACTCAAACCTGCCCCCTAAATATCAGCCCTCAAAGTCTTATTGTTTGCACGACTTCCTGTATTATTTTCAATGATGACATCATATCTTATAGTAGAGGGAATACATGGAGTGGGTTACAGCAGGTTGACCATTGGAGAGTAAATATTTATGGACAGGGTTTGGATGCTAAAGAGTTAATCAACATCTTTCACCACAAGAGAAAAGCTTTTTTCTTAAATGTGTTTACATTTTTTTAACTTCATATCTTCATCCTATAACACTATTCTATTTTCTGAGTCCTAACAGACCGATTTAAAAAAAAAAAAAAAATTCCATCAATATCTACAAACTGCTTTGTACATGATGACATTCATTTAAATTAAAATTCTAACATTTCTAAAAGGAAATGTAATTGATAACAATGTTCTTGATAAGCATGACAGATGTCAAACAATATATATGGACAGTTTTTTCATAAATTTGATCTGAAAGCGTGACAGCTTATACACAAACTAGAAAATGTAATGAAAAATTAAACGTCTTGTCAGTTGATTTCAATAAATGTGTCCAAATGAATTATTGCTATTAGGTTGGTGCAAAAATAATGACGTAATAATGTCGTTTTTTGACGTTAAAAATACGTCAAAAAACGACATTATTACGTCATTATTTTTGCACCAACCTAATACTTAAGAATATACCTGAACCTTTTCTTTTTTAGTAACGGCCATTGTATTGCTATTGTTTGAATATTACAGGTTTTATAACTGACTACAATAGACACATGGTGAGGAAAATCTAACTATAGGTCCTGAAACAACATGTCTGACACAAGGTTACGAACACGAAGAGTAGAATAAATTCATAAACAATGATTTCTGAAATGAACACACTAATTATTACACTAGAGAAAGCACTGTGTTAGTTGTTTCTATTTCAATGATGAGAAGCCATCCTCACTGGGTACCCTGCACTTTTGGCCTTGTGCCACATCTAAGCTATGCATAGAAATGCATCATACCAGAAGTCATTTCCAGAGAGGATACATTTGGCATTCAGTGACTGAACAGTTAACATTGTTGAAATTTATAAAATATTTCTTTATTAAAAGTTCTTTCAGGGAATAAGACTTCTTGAATCCGCTAAATGTCATAGCATTGATAGGAGTTTCCTTCCAAACCTTTGTTTTTGGTAGAGTAGAAAGTTAACAGTGGGGTCATTATTTCCTCTTAGTGCTACACATTTTTATTACTTTTGCTTCTGGTGGAAATGTTCAAGTGATATGGTTTTTGTTATTTGGTAAAACTTTTGGTGATTTTGTAGCACCAGTCAAAGTTCTTCAAAGGAGGCAAAATGCCAAAGCCCAGAATTCTTTTACTATATATTTGTTACGTTAACTAATTCCAGCCCTGTATGATAACAGCAGGTGTTCAGGACAGATCAGCTATGTTAACACTGGTTTGGAGATAGCAATAAGCACTAGTTTAGTCTATGACACAAATTCTAAGTATAAACATTTCACGATACCTTGAAAGCCTGTGTGTGTGTGTGTGTATATATATATATATATATATATATATATATATAAATATAAATAAATAAAACGCATGCACAATGTCAACAGCAGGCAATGAAAGTTTTGTAAAGATGTATAACGACAGCAGCAACATTAACAGTACTTTATCAACATTATTTTACACTAACTTTCTTAATGAAAGAAATATAAGAACAGGGGGTGCTGAAGAATTTTCCACTTTACCAAGAAGCGAGTAAATAATTTCATCAGATTTTGGGAAGTGGATCAAATAATTTCTTGCAACAACCAAAAATGTTAAGCCCAACCACCAATCAATTTTTTTTAAATTATGCAAGGAAAATTTCCCTAAAATCCATCATTGAATAGATTTATTAGTCTAAATCAAGTCTGACATAAGATCAAGAATTAACTGTCAGGAGTTTGAAAAAAAATAAATAAATAGGCTACTATAATCTTCCAGATAATATAAAAAATTTATACTAAAGTCAAAACTTTTCATTTTTTTTTTTTTTTTTAAATTTAAATAAATTTTTAATAATTACTAAGTGCACATGCCAAAAATATCAGCTGTTTGTAGCTTTTAAAAAAAAACAAACTTCCAGACATCTTAAAAATTGTACAAGAATAAATCTAATGCGCTTTTAACAGCACAAACTGCATAGATAGAGGTGGTGGGAGGAAAGCTCTCTTCACAACATAGATTCAGATGGGACATTTCACAAACTGAAGGCTTATGACAACACTGACCAACTGTAAACACTAATCTGAAAAACAGCTTTTAGTAGATTTGTTTTGTTTTGTTTTTTTTTTAAGTCACCCTACATGTTTCCCCCCACTGAAAATAACCAGAAGAATTGCTTATAAAAGCCTCAAATATAACAAGAGAAAATGTGTGTAGGTGCAAAATTTACTAATGAAGCATTCTATATATAGATATATATATATATATATATATATATATATATATATATATATATATACACACACACGCACACACAAAAGGCTCATATTACTATGACATCTGCTGATCCAAAGTGTTTAACATCATTTAATTTTTTTCAAAATAGAAGCACAATTATTACTTTTTTTTTTTTTTGCAATAAGATGAAAAAGAAAATAAAAAAAAAACCAGTAACATAATAGGTGTTTTTAATAAGACAAAAATATAAAAACCACATGGACTTGTACAAAAAAAAGTAATTGCTCTAGACTGATATTCTGTATATTTACGAGAGGATGTAGAAATGTTCTCCGCCAAACCTACTTGCCGAAATTAGTTGATCAAACCTGAGAATTTAATTTTGAAATCCCTTCTTGTTTGAGCCAAGAAGAGTCCACAATGAAAGATATCAGTTCATATGGAATATGATTCATTTTACAGCCTGAGGATCCCTAGAGAAGTAAACTTAAGTAGCCTGAGAAAGAACCTTTTACGTGTATAAAATGCATATATTGATTTGTAAGTTCCGCCTGTCCATGTGGTTATTTTGTTCAAAACTGACAAAAATTGGGGACAGAGAAAGAGAGAGAAAAAAAAAAAAAAAAAAAAAAAAAAAAAAGGAAGAAAAAAAAAAGAAAAAAAAAAAAGAAAGAAGCCTTTTCACAATGACACCAATAGATTTTCTACAAATAAAACTTAGCACACATGCACATTTTCTCTTTCCATATATGCGTGTATGTCTGCGCGCACACACAAGAAACAACAGTCAGCAAGAGGCAACAAAATAGAAAGAGTAGAAGAAAAATTGTTACCTGAATTGTATAGGCTACCTATTCATACATATTATTTATGTGTTAAAATATTTAAAAATTGAAAGAAAGAAAGAAAAAAAAAAAAAAAAAAAGTAAAAGCAAATACTGTTGGGGTTTGGTGAAGAGGATAGGAGTTTAGAGAGATCCCATGATGTGTATGTGATGATAGAAAGAGAAAGAGTTTGGGGGGGTTGAACCTTGTAATCATGCATTGACCAAAAGAGAAAGACAATGGCCGAGAGAAAAAGAGGGAGAGAGACTTTCATGACACATTAACAAAGCATAATACAAAAGAGCTTGCTTTATAGCTTGTTTTTTTTTTTTTTTTTTTTTTTTTTTTTTACAGCTGTGAACATTGTCACACAGAAGCAAGATACATAAAAAGCAAGAATTGGTTTTGCTTTTCTTTTTCTCCCCCCCCCCTTCCTTCTCTTTTACCTGAGCTCATATTTATACACTTTTATAAAAAATAAAATTTTCAGAAACAAGGTGACAAATTATTTTCAGTTGTAATCTAAATAATTTTTGTTTTTAACTTTTTCACTCACAATGTTGGAGATTAAATTTACTATGAGAGAATTAAAAGTAAAGATTCAAGTTAACATCCGGATTAAATCCCACAATCTGATTAAATAAGGAACAAGTAAGAAAACCTTTAGCTTCAGACATTTTACAAGTCTAATAATGTGAAGTGGCTTTGAATTTTTTAATTCTATGCTGTTTTGCTTTCATTGGTTTTGGTAGATGTCTCATGTCCTTTTTTTATGGTATTAGCATATATGAATGTATTCATTTGGGGGTGAGGGTCACATGTTTACAGAGTGAGATAGAGTGTGCATATATACACAATTCTTAAGATGTTAGTGTAATTTAAGTATGTATTAAAAACTGGGTATCTTAGTGTATTTTAATTGTATGATAAATATGACAATTGTTGGAAGTGAATGTGCAATAAGTTCCATCCAAGTGTCTGGATCTCATGTTTACTAAATATTGGTGATGCGGAAGGGGGGGGGAGTTGGCAGAATCTGACAAGTATAATTAGGTACCTCGACAAGATCGCTTAAAAAAAAAAAAAAAAGGAAAAAAAAAGCATAGCATGATGAAAAAGATGCCAAACTTGACGGAAAAATTTTATTGTCTAAATGTTTGTTATTATTAAGAGGAAAGATCAAAGTATTTTTTTTTTGGGGGGGGGGTATTTTTTTTTTACATTTTTTAAATCGTTACTAGCACATCCAAAATTTTCATTAAAAATCTTGTTTTTTTTTGTTTTTTTTTTTAGTCAGCAAAATTGACCATTTTTTCCCATTTTATAAAAAAAACTGAAAATCTCACTTTGAAATTCTTTTAAATATCAATTATCATTTTTCCAAAACTTATTTTAAGAAAATCACAAATTATGTTTATTCAAATTATTTTGAACCAAGCTTATCTTAGCTTCTGCGCCGAAAAGATGTAATTTGAAAATAAAACAAAGCCGATCAAACTTTCACGTCACTTGACAGCTGATGAATGACATATTGACAGATTCCATGAGGATAATTTGTTCTATGGAAGGAGAAAAGTGAAATAATTGACATTTAAGTGAACAAATTATTTACCTCGTTATTTTTAAGGAAAACTTTCAGCGCTCTAAATTTTTTTTCTTTCTTGTACTTAGCTTTCACCCTTACATTTACGATGCTTTATAGAAAATATATTATAAAGAAATTAAAATAAGACTGTTAAGAGTGAGAATAAATTTCATATTTCATAAGAAAGGTATCTAATTAATTTATAGGTACCTTTCTTATGAAATTTAATCGGAAGTGTACATAAAATACTATAAATTTTATGTACATTTATTATATTTTAGTATGTTATTTGTATTTCCATTCATTTTATTATTGATTTTGATTTTTCATTTATGGATAAAGGTCATAACTGAGATTAATATAAAAATAGGATCATATAAATTTCATAAGATGATACTGATACTTGTAGGTACCCTTCTCAGTTGAAATTGAAAAATCAAATTAACTTCTCCATACGTGTTTCGCAAAAGTAAAGGCCTTAACAGCAGAGAACAATGCTTAACTCAAATAACGCAACTTAATTGTATTCTGATTGGTCTTCCGTACTTTATAATTACAGCCCGATTATAAACACAAAGTTACATTTCTTAATTACTGCAGATCTTCTGATTAGTCAAAATGATACAATTTACAACACGCTAAAAAAAGATCTATCTCATAAGGAGAATTAGGAAACCTGATATGGCTTTTAACTAATTTTATAATATTTTAACAACTTAAATGTAAAAATCTATTATAATTAAGAAATAACAAATAATTGTATTAAAAATTATGCTATGCATCGAAAACATTTTTTGCTTTCAGAAAATATTGTCCATTGTCAATTAAAGCAAATAAAAGCATTTGAAATTAAATAATATTGAGTTTTGTATGTTACAATTCAGAGCTAATTTTCAGGTGTGTGTGTGTGGGGGGGGGGGGGGGGGTTCCAATTAAAAAAAAAAAACAAACAAACATGATTTGCATTACTCAAAGCCTTGTGCTTTTAACTATTGTAATCACTGAACCCGATGTGATCGAATTTCTAGCATTTTCATAAAATTAGTTGGGGAGGAGGGTAAGAAAATATTTCTGCCATCCTAAAAATTGTCTATGTTATTTTACTAGTTCTGCTGATACAAAGAGAAACAAGGTTTTTTTTTTTTTTTTTTTTTTTTTTTTTTTTTAAATCAAAATTTAGAATGTTCTAAAAAGAAGGAAAAATTTTTTAAAAAATAATTAAAAAACTTTGGTCTTTCCTCTTAATAATAACATAAGCATTTAAACAATAAAATTTTGTTTTTGGCAAGGTTAGAGTCTTTTTCATCAGGCTATGCTCTTTGGTTGTTAGCGATTTCGTGGAGGTACCTAAGCACGAAAGCAAAACAGAGAAGTTTAAAAAAAAACAATTTTACTTTATTCCAAGAAATGTCTACTGAAACGAAATAGCAAGATATGTTCAATTTATGAATGTTTTCCTATTTCTTCTTTATTTAATCATAAATAAATGTTATAAATTTGGGTATATAATCCCGACAGAGTTATAAATTGACATTTGGAAAAAAAAAAATAAAATGTTCATAAAAGTAGGTTTCAAAAAAAAACATCCGTCTATGCATTTCACTTGTTTTGGATTCATCAGATCAAAGACGAAAATCTTCTATTTCCCCCCCCCAAATGATTTTTTTTTTTTTTTTTTTTTTTTTTTAGCCATGAGCAACACCAGCTTGGGAAAAATATAAGATTTTGTTATTTTAAAACACACATGCAACACATTTTTTTCATTTTCGATCTGATGTAACCAAAAGAAGCAAAATGCATATTTGGCAGTTTCTTTGAAACAATTTCATGAACATTTTTCCAAATGTCAACAATGTAAATAAATGTATTTATGTATATAGAAAACCAAAAGTAAAATGAGAAATATTTTTTTTTAATATTTGGAACTTTTTTTTTTCTGCATATTGTAAATATATCTTCAAGGTTTCAAAATAAAAGTAACCGTTGAAAAATTAACATCAGTGCAGTAACTGGTAAAAACCTAAAGAATAATTCTTTAAATATGAGGTCTGGTAAAAAAGAAAATGGCAAAATTGGCAATGACAATGATCAAAAGGTTTACAATGAAAATGATAAGTGGTAGAGGTGGTGACAGAGCAGAAGTGGTAGTAGCAGTATCATCAAAGTAATAAGAAGAAAAACAAACGAAATAATAATGATGATGATAAATAATAATAGTAAGTAGTAGTAGTAGTAATAGTAGTATTTTTTTTTTTTTTTTTTTTTTTTATTGGACTCAAATAATTAAACCCACCTTTATTCCTGGCCTGCATGTCTACCACTCTCAGCAGCTGTAATATTAAACATATCAATACCATTTACTGTTATATCTGGCTTAATAGACAGAGAGAGAAAAAAGAGAGAGAGAGAGAGAGCGCTAACCAAAGAACCGATGACCAACTAAACAAAAAGAAAAAATATAATACTAACTTAAATTTAATACTGCACACGCAGACACAAACATGCATAGATTTATACAACTTTTGGATAAATATTTAATTTAGAATAAACAATTTATTCTTTAAAATTTTTTTTGTATATTTTTCTAAACAGTGATCAAGTGACATTAATATATGTGTGATTTGATGACATATTGATTGTTATATAATGGTCATTCTTTATGGTGACAATTAAGATTTATCTTTTGAAGTGTCGTCTTTTTTTTTTTTTCTGGCTGTTTGGTACAATCCTTTTCTTTGTGACTTTTTGTTTTTCTCTATCACCTGGAGATATAGTTATGTTGAGCTGTTTTAACCCAGATCATTCTCTCTCTCTCTCAGACAGAGGAAGAATTCTTCAGAAAAAGAGGGGGCAAAGGGGGGGGTCTTTTTTGCTGTATATTATCACAAGTACAAAGACCAAACAGGGAAGAACCAAGTCATGAGTCACTATCGCCGTAATTATAGCATTTTTTTATCCCCTACCACACAAACACCCCAATTGCTTTCTGCTAATCAGAGACTGTTCAGGTGCAAAATTCTTTCACTGTCAAGAAGGCACTTTTAAAGAAGACATATAAAAAACCTATAAAAACATCACCGTATAATCCACTTCAAAAACAAAGCATGTTTTTCTGTCATTACCAGTCCAAATTTGCAGTCTTCATGCTATAACCATTTATAGCATCAAGACTGTGCAAATTTGGCAGATAGCAATTTTGTCGTGTCTTCCTACATTTACCATTGGGAATCAAATTTAAGGTATTTGGCCAACTGAAAATAACTGAATCAAAGACAAAAGCGGGTGGGGACTTCCACTCACCTCTTCAGATATTTCCAGTTATTGTAGTTAGAAATTCTTTCAATGTTAGGTATTGTATGGAGACAAAAGAGCAGTCATGTTTATTTATCCAACAAAATGTGAGAGACAAAAATTATATTAATCCTGAGAACTCCCATTGCTGTAAGATCATTTTACAAGCATTTCAGTTTGTAATATAACCATTTTTCTTGTTGGAGAAAAAAAAAAAAAAAAAAAAAAAAAAAAAATCAAACTATATCCTTCCTATTAATTTCAAATGAGGGGCATAAATAGCTCCTCCTCTTGTTTATGAAAAAGCATCATATATATATATATATATATATATAAAAACACTGTCAAAATGTCTTGCTTTCCCACAAAGGAACTAAAATGACTGCCGAGTTTTTGGAAATTCTAAATGTAAGCATCAGTTACATTATTTCAACATTCATGAAAAGAAAATTCAGTGATGGATTCCAGTAGTCTAGATGGGTGGGTAATAATGGGAGATACAAATTTTACTAATTACCCATAACTGGGGGGGAAGAGAGGTGGATTCATATATCTCCCACAAGTATTTGTATGTAAATGAAAATAACAAACCCAGTGGGAATTGGAACTCAGCTCTGATTAACAATTATGAGCCATTATCCATTGCACCACCTGCACATCCAAGCTTACAGCACAAGAGAGAGAGAGAGAGAGTGTGAAGTTGTGTGTTGTGTGCCAAGCCCAATTTAATATTTGTTCTCTTAATTTACCTCAATTCTAAAAAATTGAAAATAAAAAAGGAAAATAAAAAAACAAAATCAATAAAATAAAAAATAAAAAAAGTGTACATAATAGATTTTGCTTTGTACCACCTAATGTTTTTTTTTTCAAAAAGGTGCTTAAAAATAAAATAAAATAAAATAAAATAAAAATAAATCAGCAATGAGGCAAAAAGAAAAGAAAAATGGTGAAAGAGAGAAAAAAAAAAAGAAAAAAAAAAAGAAAAAAAAAAAGAAAAAAAAAAAAAAAAAAAAAAAAAAAGAAAAAAGATTGTCACCAAACGGCACTTATATGTATACTAAACCAGAATAAAACATACTAGCAATAGCTGTGAAAATTTTGTGGTTTGCCTATTTGAAAAGTATTTAACGATAAAGCTACTTGTGAGTCCAACTATCAAATACCCATGGAATTTCCCCTATTGCCTCATTAAAAATTTGAGCTTAACAACAAAAGAAAATATTTCAATAACAGTAAGTATGAATGCAGGTCATGATTTGAAATAGTAAGAGGGTGCAAATGAACAGATTAAAAATTGACAAGGTTTCCCATTTCCTTGAAGCAGATGCTAAATACACAAGAGCATTATCACCTCCTCTATCTTCCCCTTATGTATGCTTTCCATTTTTCACTAAAACCAAACAGCATCTGATAATATCTTTTTCTCACATCTTTCCTAGCAATCAAAACAGAATAGTCTATTATTTATCTAAGGTAATGGCAGGACATAATGTACATGCTAACTTACTAACAGAGGAACAAGCAGTATTATATATTTATGTCACTTGTTCAAGCAAAATAAATTATAAAGCCAAACTTATCTTTTTCCCTGTGGAATTTAAATATAATTTCTCATTAGTGAAAATTAATTTATCTTTGTGGTTTCAATTTCTTTTTTGATTTAATATCTATTCAGAAAAAAAAAAAAAAAAAAAGCATTCGATTTTATTCACTTTATCACATCTGCTGTTTGCAGTTAAAAGAAAAGTGATTTTAAAATTACAAAACAACATTCTTGTTTTCAGAAATTTTTAAAGCAATGTTTTTATCTTTTAGAAACAAAATCAAGCAGACTCAGAGACACAAACACACAATTTTTATCCAAATATTTATAAAACAAATTAACAAAAAAGTTTCCTTTCATTTTTTTTTTTAAATTGCATTTATATATATATATATATATATATATATATATATACACACACACACACATACATACATACACACACACAAAGTATATAACTTTACGAAATAAAAGGAAATTTTTCCATATCAGATGAAAACAAAGAAATCTGTGTGAAATTCATATGGCCAAATGTCTTATTTTGATCATTTAATCTCAATTGTCAAAGCTAATTGGCAAAAAGTAGAATTATTTTTTCTTAACACCATTAACAGTTTCCTAATCATGAAAAAATTTATTTATTTATTTTTTTTTTTTTTTAAAGTCTGCCAAAATTTCAATATTTCAAACATTTTCAAATACATGATCCTGTGACCTAATCACAACGGAAGGAAATTCCATCATTGAAACAAATCATAAATTTGCTATAAGACAATAAAGGCTTAAAAATGCAGTAAGAAAAAAGTATTTACTTATCTCATTTTAGTCTCGCACAAGATTACAAATACCAGTGAGAATCAGACTGACTATTAAAATTAAGCTGGTGAGTGCCAGACATGTAACAAGGGATTAACTCCAAGGTTAATGGTTAACAAGCTGGTACATTACAACAGAGTAATGAGTTTGATCATTATTGGGTGCCTTGCCTTGAACCAAAAATAAGCTTAGCATATAGCAATATAGAATAAACTTGTGAAAATTGACTTGTTTGTTAATAATCAAGTCCTGGAGCTTACCAAATTTAGGAGACGACACTTGACTTTCCCCAAATTAACCCTTGAATTGGTGAAAATAAATTACATTTTTTTCTTTTAAATAATTTGATAAGAGATTTCACCCAATTTACTTTTCCTTAAAAAAATAAATTCTGGAGTTAAGGAATGCAAATAAAGATTTTACTGGTTACCAAATATCAAAACCTGAAATTAGCTGTCAGGAATCACAGTTGGTCAGAAAACGAGAGACAAAATAAAATAATCGTATGCAACTCAAAATCGGTTATATTTATTCATAGGCAATGGTCTAAGGGAGATAAACTAATACTGTAATTGACTAAAAATATAAAATAAAATAATTCTATTCTATTATTAACCTTTTAAAAAGGTCAAAGAAGAGCCTTTATCACCTGCAATATTATCAACAGATAGAAGTGAAAGGGAGGGTAAGACCAATGATGGAAAAGCAAGGGTTCCAGGAAGGAAGATGCTGCTGCTGCTGGGTAATGCATCATGTTGGTAGTGGGAGAAGACAGATTTGGGATAAAATGGTTAATAAAGCCAGAAGTCAAAAATGTTTGAGTATGACAAAAATGAAAATGGTGTTCTAAGTGACAAAGGAAAAGAGGAAAGAAAGAGGGGGGGAAAAAAAAAAAAAAAAAAAAAAAAAAATGGCACAAGTCAAAAAATATTATCTTTAAACCAAATAACATCCAGACTAAAATTTTGTTCCAATGAAGAATTGGCAAAGTTTAACCCTCAAAATTGTGGGGAGAAAAAAAAGCATGTCAGAAAGGACAGTTTTTCTCTTGAGACCGCTATTACTGTATACTCCCCGACTCCCTCAACAATGTTTTAAATTTCCCTTAGAATTCTAAAACAATTTTTTTTTTTTTTTTTAACCCACACTATTTCATTGTTAGATATTTACAAGATCATAAAAATATGTAAACCAACAGATCATTTAGCATTTTATAAAGAAATAAAAGATGAGAAAAGTTTTTATTCATAAATTTATAACATTGTCTGAACAAGAAAATTTAAATAAATGACAATTATAAATTTTGAAGAAAAAAACAAAACAAAAACTAACTTACTTTTATTTGCCCTTCCTACAAATGCACTAAAATAGGTTGAGAGCATCTTTCTCTGAATCAAACATTCTTTTAATTTTAGATAAGACCACAAACTCAATATTTTGAGCATATATCTCCCTATTCATTTGATAAATAGGGCATTGTGCAGTGTTCATAAAGTCTGAACACACAGGAAATCTCATTAACTTTTCTTTCTTTTTTTTTTTTTTTTTTTTTTTTAACCTCCACAGATTAAACATGGTTTTGTTGAAAGGAGGAGGAACTGACTTACTTTTCAGGGTATGCTAAAGGAGAAGGTGTACTCAACGAAAACCAGATGCAACACACACCCGATTGAACGCATAAACAATGTGGAGTTATTACATTGAGGTTCATGTGAATCTTGCAAAGTGCATCGAACCCTGTGCGCTTCACAAATGATGGAAATCATATTGAAGATGTTTGCTAATATTCCAATTCAGTAAAATGGTGTTGAAAATTTCATTTCTTTAAAATATGCATTTTTGCCTAGGGTGTCCAGACTTTAGGGACACCCTGTAGATGGTTCACATATTTTACAGAATTCAGAAATATAAAATTAATCTTGCAGATGAATGTGTAGCATTTTTGTTGTTACTAAAATCCTAAACATAGCTTTTGAGACAACCTTTGCTGGAGGAGAAGAGGAAAAAGGAACAGAGGAGAAGAGGAAAAAGGAACAGAGGAGAAGAGGAAAAAGGAACAGAGGAGAAGAGGAAAAAGGAACAGAGGAAAAAGGAACAGAGGAAAAAGGAACAGAGGAAAAAGGAACAGAGGAGAAAGGAACAGAGGAGAAGAGGAACAGAGGAGAAGAGGAACAGAGGAGAAGAGGAACAGAGGAGAAGAGGAACAGAGGAGAAGAGGAACAGAGGAGAAGAGGAAAAAGGAACAGAGGAGAAGAGGAAAAAGGAACAGAGGAGAAGAGGAAAAAGGAACAGAGGAGAAGAGGAAAAAGGAACAGAGGAGAAGAGGAAAAAGGAACAGAGGAGAAGAGGAAAAAGGAACAGAGGAGAAGAGGAAAAAGGAACAGAGGAGAAGAGGAAAAAGGAACAGAGGAGAAGAGGAAAAAGGAACAGAGGAGAAGAGGAAAAAGGAACAGAGGAGAAGAGGAAAAAGGAACAGAGGAGAAGAGGAAAAAGGAACAGAGGAGAAGAGGAAAAAGGAACAGAGGAGAAGAGGAAAAAGGAACAGAGGAGAAGAGGAAAAAGGAACAGAGGAGAAGAGGAAAAAGGAACAGAGGAGAAGAGGAAAAAGGAACAGAGGAGAAGAGGAAAAAGGAACAGAGGAGAAGAGGAAAAAGGAACAGAGGAGAAGAGGAAAAAGGAACAGAGGAGAAGAGGAAAAAGGAACAGAGGAGAAGAGGAAAAAGGAACAGAGGAGAAGAGGAAAAAGGAACAGAGGAGAAGAGGAAAAAGGAACAGAGGAGAAGAGGAAAAAGGAACAGAGGAAAAAGGAACAGAGGAGAAGAGGAAAAAGGAACAGAGGAGAAGAGGAAAAAGGAACAGAGGAGAAGAGGAAAAAGGAACAGAGGAGAAGAGGAAAAAGGAACAGAGGAGAAGAGGAAAAAGGAACAGAGGAGAAGAGGAAAAAGGAACAGAGGAGAAGAGGAAAAAGGAACAGAGGAGAAGAGGAAAAAGGAACAGAGGAGAAGAAAGTCCTTTTGACACACTGATTTTTGGTGGAGTTGGAAGCTTAAACTTTGCCAAAGAGGGCAATGAATCAATTCTATGAACATAAAAATGAGAGTATGTCTAGATAATAAATATCAAGACATTGAATTTAAAAAGGCACAAATATAGAATAGGGAATAAAACTGTCTTGATAAACAATGTTATGGCAACAGATTCAGAAGGCTCTTGCAGGCTCACAGATGGTTAGTGAAGCCTAGAGGAGAGTTGCATGCAGAGACAATATGGGGAGGGGAGCACTTGCTGTTTTTCTGGGGAGGGGGGAGTTGATTAAAGTTTTCCATATAAAACATAAAAGGCATCAAATTCAAGAGATTTGAAAAAGGAGAGCAGAGGAGGGAATGCAATGAAATCCAGGAAAGGTGAAGAAAGAGTCATACACAAGCTGAAGATTCACTGCCTTAGACAAACAATTAAGATTTGAAGTTTACCAAGTATAGCTGGGATTTTTTCCCCAACAACAAAACACCCGCAAACATAAAAATATAATATTCATATACATCTGTAAAACAAAAAAAAAAATTTATCACTTATTTAATCCTTTAGCATTCAATACTCTAAATTGTTTGCAATGATGTCATATTGTGACAGAGTCTATATGGGGTGAGTTAAGCACCAGGAGCTGAGGGGGGGGGTTGACTGTTAAAAGGGCTAAACAACCTAAAATGTTTTCCTAAAGTTTATACCATCAGATCCAATCATGTTGCAATTTATTTGATAAGTCAGGTTAGTTCTTTCTAATTCAAGAATACAATCTTATTTAGTCCTGAAGATCACATATAGACAAATGAATTTCATAAGGAAACAAATTCTGTAAATCAAGCTGTCTAGTAACACAAAGAGGTGAGATATACAAGATGTAGTATTGATCCCATAAAGCCATTGATAGTAGGTTTCAGCCTCACAAAAAAGTACTGGTTGTGTGTCAATTCCTAAACAAAGTAGATTATCTCTATAGAAATAGATAAAAACAAACAACCAATAAAATAGTTAACCATATTGTCATGAAAGATTAGAATCATCTTTTTCTAGAATTATTTAGATCACTTTTCTTTTAATGTTTTCTAGAATCTTAATGTTTTTCTACAATGTTAAAAACTATTATTATTGTTAATATACAGAGTTATCTTTTTTTGATTTTGCTGAACAATGGAAAATTAAATTTTTCATTTTATTTTTGCTTTGTTTTCTAAAATTCTGACCAGACTTTAAAATTGAACTGCTTGGATTTTAAAAAATTCTTTCTATTACCTCAAAGATAATGTCAAATTTTTTTCATGTCATATCTGAAATATAAAGTTATTACATTAATTTTTGTGTTGCTAATGGCAACAAAACACTGAAGTAAAATAAAATAATTAGTATAGTCAGCATCTAATCAGGATTTTCTTGCATTTTTCTTTCTTTTTTTTTTTTTCACACAGTTTGCTAAGTAATAATCTGATATTGAGGGGAAAAAATGAAAAGAAAAAAGTTAATATTTTAAACTTAATTTGAAAATTACTTTAAAAAAAAAAAAAAAAAAAAAAACTTGACTGATCACCGTTGGAAATGAAATCCTCTTAAGCTATTCCACTCATCTTTCAAATCATTTAAGAATTTACACCCACAACAGTTTAGTATACTTGTCAATCATCTTTAAGGATGTTCTCCCCCACCCTACTCCAATTCCTCATTTTAAAAACAAATTATTACAAAGTAGTGTGTTTTCTCTTGTGCCTTGATTAGGGGAAAATCATTATAAATTCTAAACCTCAGCTAGAAATTTTCTAGATAAAGCTAAATTCTGGGTAAATTTTTAAAACCACCCCTGGTCAAATACAACCTGTAACAATCAGATATGATAAAAGTAAAGAAAAGAATTAAAGAAAAAAAAAAAAAAAAAAAAATTGTTTAATATGGCAACTGCCAGAAGTCAGTTATAAGATCTGACTTCAAATGTCAACTTTATAGTAGGTAACATGGGCGATAAAATCTTTGAGTTCAACTCTAGTCTTAATATTGTCTTCAGACTAAAAGTTTCACTGCAAATTCCCATTGTTGACATCCCACAGATGAAAATGTATCAGAAAATGCCAAGTACAAGATAAACTGCCAACTACAATTGATTGATTCATTTTTCATGGCTTATCAACCTTCTGCAGGTTATTCAAAGATAGAAAATATTTTTAGATTGTAAATTTTTTTTTTTTTTTTTTTTTACTTAACAATTTAGTAATACAATTCTGACCAATTGGGGGGGGGGTTAGAAGAGGTAGACCCATACCCCCCCCACCCCCCCCGTGGGCATCAATTCTGATCCACTATCCATTCCACTACCTACACATCCATGTGGGTAGTGGATCAGAATTGACACAACAACTGGTATTCCCAAGCCACCACCCATCTCAGTACTTCAAGATGATGTGGCCATACGAGATCACTTAAAATAGTTGGTAATCACTGAAATTAGTCCACCAAACTGAAAAATGAAGCGAATTGGTAAATAGAGCAGCAATAATAATGATGATGATAATGATGATGATTGCAGAATCCCAATATTTTGTTTTTTTTTTATCCAACTTGTTTTTAGCAAAATTATTTTGCATCATGGAGATACAGGCAGTGTAAGTGATATCAGTGCAGAAATTGAAATCAGCGAGCAGAGTTCAAATTCTGGGTTAGTCTGCTGCATTCACTTTCACACATCACTTTTGGTGGCAAGCAATATAAAAAGGAAATCACATCACTATCTTTCCCAAGAATGAAAGTCAATTCACAGATAAAGAAGAAGGAATCTGTGGACAATCATGATCACATACATCTTGAAGGGACATGGCATATTAAAAAAAAAAATCTTATATCATAATACATTGCTGAAGAAAAGAGAGCAATTAGTACCTGATTAATTGCTTAATTAATGAAGTTTGTTACTGTACCCCTCTACCAAAAACAGAAGTCAGTGGGTTGGTTGGGGGTGGGCTGGGAATGTCCATACATCAGGCTTCCCAGTGGTTAATGCAAAAAAAAGAAAAAAAAATATCCTTCAAATCTGATTTGTATTTCTGCAAGCAAGGGAAGCAGAGTGGACAATGAGAACCAAATTCTCTCTCCTCATCAAGACATGCTGTTTAATGAGGAAATTCACAATGAATGAAAAACTTCCTCTGTTGATAACATAAGATGCAATTAATTTATCCAATTGGCTGAAAGATTTTAATTTACTTAGATTTTTATTTTTTTTAAGGGGGGTATTAAGAATTACAGCTCTTCCAAACATGTTTTTACTTTTAAGTCAAAATGAGTTTTATTTTATTAATGTCCTTAAAGTACTGTGACAAGTTTAGTGGTTCATCCACTTTTTACATTTATTAATGGACATCACCAATCTTGCATTAATAAATGCATTAAATGTCTTCCCATGTTTCTTACCTGTAGATGATCAGAGTGAATTGGTTGGAATATTTTAAACTCAGAAAGAAAAAAAAAAAAAAAAAAAAAAAAAAAATTGAGTGGGAAGTTAAAAAGAGGAGAAAAAAAAAGTCTTCCAGCAGTGATCAAGAATTGAGAGAGAGAGAGAGAGATTGTGAAAAAGAGAAGAAACTGCTATCAAGAGAGAGAAGAAAAAGAAATCTATGTTGCAAAGAAGAAAAAAAAATTAATTGATTAAAAAAAAAAAAAAAAAAAAAAAAAAAAAAAAAAAAAACAAACACATTTTGATTAGAGCAATGAATTTAAGACAAGAGTACTTCATTTTTTTTTTCTTTTTTTCTCACCTATAACAGCAAAAAAAAAAAAAAAAAAAAAAAAAAATGCTGGACAGTGTGCCCATCTATATACTTATGTAGACGAGTAAATAAAGTTATATACATGCACACAATGAAGAAACAGAAACCTTTTTCATAAAAAAATAAAAAGGTCTTAATAAATGAAATAAAGAAAAATGAAAAAAAAAAAAAATATATACAGTGCAGGGTGAGAGAGAGAGGGGGGGGGGGTAAATAAATGTTAAAAGATGGAGTTTCCACAGCATACTTTTTTTTTTTTACAAAGCAAAGACATTCAATTTATATATATATATAAAGATTCAAGCCACTTTATTTTTTTTTTTTTAGCATGAACCAATTCCAAAATGAAACACTTAAAAAAAAAAAAAAAAGAAAAAAGAAAAGACTAAAAAAAATGTAATTAAAAAAATATATATTTTCAATAGCGCAAAATAAATAGATAACATAATGGTATACTTTGAGTGGGGTTTCTTTTTCTAACCCCACTATATATTCTTTCAAATTTTGACAATGTGAAAGTCATTAACTTCTGTAAAAAAAAAAAAAAAAAAAAAAAAAAAAATACAGAAACGAATGAAATGAAATCACAAGACACCAGGGTAATAAAAAAAAAAAAAAAAAATTCTGCTGATGTTTAAATGTTACCAAATATACAAAGGTTTTTTTAGCAGGCAAATTCCCACCACACAAGAGGTAACAGTAAAAAATTACATTTAAATATTTGATTTTAACTGAAATTTTCATTATACTAATTACTTTGTTAATCTACATTAAGAATAGAAAACAATTTCAACGATATTTACTTGTCACACATTGCTGATATCATCTTAATGTGACATTCTATCATAAAAGCAAACCTTAACGAAATCTCATTTTAGGAAAGAAAAACAGGTTACTAGTACATTACTTTTTATTTTTGCTTGGAATTAAGTTTTTTATATATATATATATATATATATATTTGTAAATATCTAAAAAAAAAAAAAAAATTTTAAATAAATTCTTTCTTATATATGGTAATGAAATGATATAAATAATTGGAATTTTTTTTGTTGTTTTTTTTTTATTCTCAATACAACCATTATTTTTTGATGGCAAGAGTCGTGTTAGCTTTATTTGAATATTTTTCCTTTGAAGATTTAGAAAAGCAGCATTCTTTTTTATATACAGAAAGAGAGTTGACTGTATTTTTTGGTTCTCAGTCGAGGTGCAATAAATGCACCAAAACAAGGTTGCATCATTGTAGCGAGTAAATTGTTTTTGTCTATATGAAAAAATTATATAAAGTCCAAGATTATGCATGCAGAAAATATAACCAACTGTAAAATTAAATATTTTCATTTTTTTTTTTCTTTTATATAGTACATTTAAGATGCAACACCAGAATCGATTTGAGGTATTAACATTAGTCATTGTATTTTTTTCCTTTTTGACAGGAAAACTTGTACCTAGTAACAGTATAATAAGTAGCTATTCATTTCTAAGCACAGACATCTGCAAACTAATCCCAGTTGCAGACACCTGCTCATACATGTGTTTGTTCAACACTCACCTGTGGTTTATACTGCAACTATGCTGAGTGAACTTTAGTTAAGGTTTCTGGGAGGGATCACATAACCTGGTCCTGATCAACACTTTGAACAAGGCCAGTACGCTCAAACCATCAACAATACTTGAACAGTCATCTTACCAATTTCACCCACGTTCCATCCTCATTGTAATGGTTTGAAATGGTGGGACTAAAGAATTGAGCCCATTTTTACATTTGAAATTCCTGCTAAGGAAATACAAATATATATATATATATATATATATATATATATATATATATATATATATATATATATATATATATTATATATATATATATACACACACACACACACACACCTCCCATCAAATTTGACATATGAGGGTCAAGCAGCTCAGTTCCTAGGAACTGACAGCCCAGCACATGATATTTGATTATAGTGGTGAAGGTTTTATGCAGAACTATCCACACTTTTTGAAGGGCCGAATACAGAGACTTGGTGCCCAACATGCCACAAGGTCCCCAAATGGCCCTCCACAGGTTTTTGAATTCAGAGTTGGTCTTCTAAACCAGGAGACATGATGGAGTAATAGATAGCAGCTCGGATTGAGGAATGGGAGAGCCAAGTTTGAATTCCAGTCAAATCCTTTACATTTACATGCTAATACCCTTTGGAAAGGTATGAATCCTCTTCTCCCTCCAGTTATGGATAAATAGCAGGACAGACTGGGTTCTATAGCCTTGGATAGCAACTGGTCTTATATATAAAACCTGGATACAAAATGGTAAATTGACACAGTAATGTCCTTAGAAAAGTATGAATCCACTTCTCCCTAATTTCTCTAACTACTTAAAAAGTAACTAAAGTCATAACATACATTGTTAACCTTGACAAGAGAGTCAATGATTATTCACTATTTCCAATTAAATTCTAGAAATTAAAAGATGTAAATATTCTGTTACAAACTAGCATATTACCCATCAAAATAACAACAGTATCATGTACAGATCAGCACTTCTACCTATAGTTTATCTAAAATAAAATCTTGCTCCCCCACTCCCATGCCTAAATCTGTGTGTGAGAATAAGACAGGAGGGAGTGATATGATTAAACATTTATTTTTAATAAAATTTTGTCATTAAAATTTCCTTGCAAGACAAAGTTCATTATAAATTTTTGTCTTACACACCATTTATCACCATTTAGTAGCCAGTGAATTTAATTTTAAAAGGCCTTTTTGCAATGTGGCAACAATTAAACATTAAAACAAAACAATTCAAATATATTCATAAAAAAAATATAACAGTGCCATATTATGCTTTAATGATTAAATAAAATAAATAAATAAAAAACAGAAAACAAAGGGTGGGAGATGGGACAACCAAAGCCAAAAACCACTGATGTCAAAGGTTGCAGAAAGGGGCACATTTGCAAAGTCAAAGTCATGGAGGCTTTGGGGTTGGGGGTAGAGTGTCACAGACACAAATCCAAACAAATGAGGGGATGGGGGAAAAAAAAAAAAAAAAAAAATTGCCCAACCCTCACCAAACAAAAAAAAAAATAAAAAAATAAAAAAATAAATAAACAAAGACTCAATTTGTATTTTTTTCTTTTCTTCTTGAGTTTTCAAACTGAAGAATTTTCTTTCATGCAAATAAGGGAAATAATGAGAGCTTTACAATAAGTTCATTACGTACGTGATTTGAGGAAGGAGTCAATGCCTGGCGTCCTGGGGAGTTGGTCGGGCTTAACGTGTGGCCACGAGAAATGGTCACTTGTGGATAGAAAAGGGTGAGGCTGGTCAAAGGGGGCTACACACCAACGAAACAAAACAGGATTAGCAATGGCTTGTAGCTGTGTGCAGTCCACAAAAATCTAGACGACGAAAGGGGCAGGGGACAAGGCATAGGCTGGTAAATCCCCCCACCACCACCACCACAAAAAAAAAAAAAAATAAAAATAAAAAAAAATAAACCAATTCATGTGGATTGAAGTTTGTTTTCTCCCTTCAATTTTTGTTTTTACATTTTTAAGATTTTAAGAGAAAAAAAAAAAAAAAAAAAAAAAAAAAAGAGAAAATTAATGAAATGAGGAAAAATGACAATACCCATACATTATTAGAAGCCCCACTGCCAAAAAATGTGACAACCTGTAAAAATTACAAAGAATTGTTTCCAATCATGAGGAAATTTTTTTTTTTTTTTTTTTAAATTACCTATTGATTCATAAACATAGTTGGCAAATAGCACCTCAAATTTTCCTATTTGGCAGACACATGCAAATTTTTGTCTTGCTCTCCACAAGAAAAAAAAATTATCAATAAAATTTAAAAACCATAAATAGAGAATTCTAGGTTCAACCACTTTTGGTAATTTAAATATATTGTTCAAAATTTAATTTTACTCCCTATACTGAAGCAACATTCAAGTCAATTCTTGTTAGCATTAACACTTAATACAACTATTAACAGTTTATTGAATGAAATGAACAAAGAATGTCTTAAGCCTCCTAGTGAGTTTCTCACTGTGTTGAATGTCATTTAATGTCAGGTGAAAACATACATCAAACAACATATTTGACACCAGGAGAGATGCACCAAAAAGCTTAGATGTATGATTTAAGACATTTCTGCCATTATTTGGTTGTGTAAAAGTTGCAATTTTAATAAATAGTGCAATTTATTAGGAAAATATTTGTGTTCTTTTAGATTTTTTATTTTTCTATAGAGAATAAATTAGCAGTAAAGTGATAAAAAAAAAATTAGGCATTTGATTTGTAATTGTATAATTAGACAAGTACTTTTTATGGTATTAGAGTAAATGTTTGACATAAGCTTTTTAATTTTTAAATAGTTTCATGATCTTAATCCACAAAAAGCTGGCTTCACTTAGAAAAAAAAAATTAATAAAGCACTATGTATCATCTGAGGATGATTTACACAATCAAGTAAATAATTAAATCTAGACATAATACACTATGTGTTTTTGTATTAACTTTTTGCTCCATTAGTTAGATTACTTGCACTGCCAAAGCAATGGGCAATGTCTTTAATACAATAGGTAGTCTATATCACTACATGAGAGGGGAAAAAAAAAAAAAAAAAAAAAAAAAAAAAAGAGAGAGGACTTTGTGAGTACAATGATAATTGGCAATTTCTTTTTCGTAGGAAGAATTTAATTTAGAACTTTTTTTTTTTTTTTTAAATAGATTAAAAAGGGGGGGTTGCAACTGTAAATTTCACATATTTACACTAATTTCTTTTTCGAAACTTAATCCGATATAGAAATATATGGCCGATTCTATTACATGTATGCATCAATTCAAAATCTGGTGTATCATTTCTCCTAGCAACAGGTTTCAGGAAGTCAAAACTTCGTCTGCAGATGGGCCAAATTGGAAACAATTTTAAAACGGATTTTATTACTGAAAAAACATTTTATTCAGTTTTATTTATTTTTTTATAATATCAAATCAAATTACTTTTTAAACCATTGGAAAGAGCAGTTTCTGAAAGAAAAAACATGTGCTGGATATTTAGCAAATATGATTGAGAAAAAGAAAAAAAAGAATTTGGAAAGAAACAATATTCAATATCATTTATGTTGATAAAGCAATAGTAAAAACATTTTAAAAAGTTTCAGGCTGACAATTGATACTTTATCCTAATAAAAATTAAAACTGATTTTATATCCCCAAATAGCCTAATTTAAAATGGTATTTTGTATTGGGAAAATATATGAGATGGTTAATAATTAAGGCTGAGGTAATCTATAAATAATTTTAGCATTCTGCAGGGTTTTATTTATAGGAGATGGAGGTAACTTCTGCCATAAATTGATTCAGTCATCAAAGTAGTTATCAAATGTTTACATCATTTTGACTCCACTCCTTAACAAAAAAAAAAAAAAAAAAGTGGAGATTGTTTTTCAGATACAAGTCCTAGTATTTAATCCATAAATGGAGGTAGATAGATTTATACCTTTCTCAGTTATTTGTGTGTACATGAATGTAATCAACCCAACGGGAGTTTGAACTCAGCTCTCCAATTTTTTAATTCCAATCCACTATCCATTACACCACCTGCACATCCACTTTTACATGCAACTCTCTAAATATATTTTTCCAATTATTGTGTACTTAGCTCTTTCAGTTAGTCATTCTATCCTCTGACCATTTCAAATATTTTGGAGAAGTTTGTCATCACAAAGAGACTGCTACATAGCATTACCAGAGCAAAAGGGAGGAAACTATTAGAGCAAAAGAGTTATTAAAAATAAACACCACTTGGCATATTATTAACTTGCTAAAAGATACAAGATTTTTTTTTTTTTTTATCCTTGACTTTCATTTTATGATCTTCCTGAAGCGCTCTCTTCATTGCTGTCTTGTGCCTTGCTTGCACTAATTCTTTCTCTTTCCCCCCTCATTGGTCCATCTCTAATCTTCTTGTATGTCTCATTCTGGACATCTTCTCCACTGAGTTTCCTCAGGCATCTCTAATGTTATGAGCATATCTTGCTGCAGTCACATCTGTATTCTGATGTACCCTGTAGACCCTTCTCGTGTATTCTTGCTGTCTTTTCCTTTGAGCTTCCTCTGTTGACTTTTGAGATCCTTCTAAACTGCACCTCTGAGCATCTTCAGCTCATCTCGTAGCAATTATATCTGCACTGACATGCACTGCTGCCTCTCCTATATTCTGCATTTGCTTCTCCAAGGTCTGCATGCTTTCTTCATGGTATCATCTAGAAGTAGTATTTATAATACTTACCAAATACCCATTTAAAAAAAAAAAAAAAAGAAGTCCGTTTTAACCTCCCAGCTTTATAAATATTTTGAACACTCTGGCAGAGTGTGTATGCAAGGGAGGTAATTATTGAAGCAAAAAAAAAAAAAAAAAAAAAAAAATCAAAAAAAATCCATGAATACATTTAGCACCACAGATACAGCGTTTCTTTTTTGCTTCTCCCTCTAAATGTCAATTTGCTCTACAAGTTATCTCCCTTGCAATGGCAGAGTCTTTTGTAATGATAGTATAAACATCTTGGGACAGTCAACCAAAACTGACTGATGAAATATCAACACTGGAACAACAATATACGAAAGAGGTAAATTTTATACATGTCATCATTTTGATAGCATGGGTAAGCACCATAAAATAAATATGCCAAGTGGTTTTGGTTTCATGTCTAACTCTTGCTGTATTAGACTTATTTCTCTTACACTGGCAACACCAGGTGTCAGTGTCTTTATGACAATGGTAGACAAAAATAAAACAAAAACAGGTTTAAGTCTTAAAAAAAAAAAAAAAAAAAAAAAAAAATATATAGAAATATGCAAATAGCTATTCATGAAAAATACATTCAAAAAGGTAATTTAGAGACGTTCTATTGATAATAAAGATTTAAAATATCGTCATTTATTGTGGCATTGGAAAAACTTCTAATGGAGATAAAAATGGCCAAAAAACAATACATTTTTTTATACATGTCACATAAGCATTCTCTGCTGAATGATTGGGGGAAAGGTAAAATTTCTATTCATAAAAGACTACTTCACAAGGTGAGGGGGGGGGACATGAAAAAAAAAAAAAAGGGAAAAAAGGACATTTCATGAAATTTTAGAATTTTATTACTGACTAGGTCTGTGCACCCCCACCACCAATAATGGTCAAATGTCATCGTGGTCCCAAACATATATTTAAGCAATCTTTTAATATCTAAATTCATGTCATAAATTTAAAAAAGAAATTAATGATGCTCTTTCCAATAGTTTTTTTTTTTTTTTTTTTTTTTTAAATCTTTCATGACTTCAGTAATAAAAATCCATCTTGAAAAAGAAAAAAAAAAAAAAGAAGTGTGAGTAAAATTTTAAATTTTTTTTTAATTTGACAGATTAAAAATTTTATTGATGCCCCTCCCTCCGCCATTTTTTTTTTTTTTCCTTTTATCAGACATCATCCAAAAATAGATAAAATAAACGTTTTAATGCTAAACTTGAGAGAAAAAGAAGCAAAAAAGTAATAATTAAATACAGGGTGCAAGGTAAGGGAGGAGGAAGAAAAGCAAGTGGGAAGAAAGGCTCTTTTCTAAAATTATATCTCTCATGTCTTTATTTAAAAGTTAGCAATATTAAAATTATAAACAATTTGTTGGTTTTTTGTTTTATTTTTTACTGCTTTTTTTTTTAAATGATTTATCAACTCTTTGTGGGTTATATAAAGCCAAAACTTTTTGATAAGAATTATATTTTGCAAGTGAATATTGCATTGACAATTTTTTTTGACTTTCCAAATACAAGTCCTACTATTTAAGCCATAGCTGGAGGAAGATTAAAATTATGAAATAAAATTCTGCATTAACCTTTTTCCAGAAGTGGGGGATTTATTTTTTTTAAAGCTTGGAAATTTAAAATAAAATTTTTTACATTTTTAAGTGGTTTCCTTCACTGCTGACAAAACACGAGATTCAACCTTTACATTTGGAATGACGTCCTCAACTTAGATGTGATAACATTTCAGTCAATCCGCAGCTGTAAATTATTCTTTGGCCACGTTTAGAGATCTCATCTTTACTTGAACTCAGTGGAAACCACAAACAATAACTGAGCAATACTAAAAAGAGCACAGAGATGAGGATATTACTCCAAATGTAAATATCGATAACTAATCTCAAAAATTCAGATAGAAAAGGAGAGATTCAATATTCACCGCCATTATAATACTAATTTGTATTTTTTCATAATATACATAAATACTGTTACTTGTTATTACGTAAAACAGCTTAATAAAAGGAGTTGCAAAATCAATTGAACTGAAGCCAAATGTGGAGACAGAGCAACTAATTATAGATTTAAAATGAGGGTGTAATGCAAACATCACTGGGTGCTCCATACTCTCATCACTGTGGCATATATATATATATATATATATATATATATATATCAGGCCAGAGAAGGGTTGACAAAAAAATATTTACACTGGTTGCATGGAAGTACAAACTTTACTATATATATAAGTCAACACTCAGGTGATAGACTGTTTCATGCTAGACACAATCATGATGGCCAATTGTGTCAAGCGTGAAACAGTGTCGCCTCCGAGTGTTGACTTCAATGTTCGCTTATATTATATTCTTGATATTGAGCACTTTATCCATTATCTTAAAACTTATATAGATATAAGTTGTAAGCTCTAATATATGGTAATATTACAAACAGAATTTAAATAGATATCAGACCAACTATTGATTTTTTTTTTTTTCTCATCTTAATTGCTTTTTATCACAACTCTTCACATCAAGGACAGAAATAATTTTAACATTTTATCAAAAAAAAAAAAAAAAAAAAAAAAAAAAAAGTAAAAATTAAAACGGTTTAAACTACTTCATCTTAAAAAAATTAAAAAAAAAAGTAAATAAATATGGCACAACAAAATCTGTAACAATTGCAACTGTATCTCAACAAGAAGAACAATACATTTAAGGCACAGGAACCTCATTTTTCAGTAGGATTGGGGAGGGAAAAAAAGGGGAGAGGGGATAAATCACAAAAATTGCTTAACTTCAATGTAGTCCTTAAAACAAAATAAATAAATAAGGAGATTTAAGTTTCCTTCTTAATTCAAAATTGGACTGGGTCAGGGGTAGTTCTTATAGCCCAAGGAATGATCATTGAAATTTGGTAGCCCTCAAGGCTAACCTTAGAGAACCAGCTGGCAAAAACAAAATAGGTATCATCTTTGTGCCATGGATTTCCATCTGAATGGATATAGCATCAAGTATTCACAAAAAAAACGAAAGTTCAGACATTATGTAATTGAGATTAAATTTTGGGGCCTTTTTTTTTTTCAAAAGCACACTATTTATAAACCCTTGTGCACCATTAAATTATACTTGCCTGGCAGACATTTTGCATTCGGAAATAACATTTTTATTTGTTATTGTTTATCTTTATTTAAAACCCCTTGATTTTTATTTGATATTGTTATCATTATCACACACACACATATATTAGGTTGGTGCAAAAATAATGACATAATAATCTCGTTTTTTGACGGTAAAAAAATACGTCAAAAAACGACATTACGTCATTATTTTTTGCACCAACCTTATATATATATATATATATATATATATATATCTCTTTTTATTATGCTGTTCCTCAATCTAAGCTTTCGGCTCACATAAGCCATCATCAGAGTGGTTATATGGACATTTCTACAAAGATATTCACCATCAAATATGTAAAACATAACAGGATATCATCTTATAATAAAAAATATCCAGATGTTGAATAGTTTTTGTCTATTTTTTTCCCTGAAATTAAAGCAACTATACAAAGCTTAGAACGGCTCATGATCAAGCATAATGGACATTCATTTTCTGTTATATTTAACAATATGTTTGAATAATGATCTGCTTCCCCAATACACTAAATATATACACACACACACACACACAGTGAAATTAGTAACCAGCATAGATTGAGAAGTTCTAAAGAAAAAAAATTATCAAACTGACAGGGAATAAAACTTCTACTTACCCTCACCTCTCCAACCAGGGAAATTACTTTAACCAAAGTATTCCATTACCAGTTCAGCCATAGAGACCAGTCTGACAGAGCCAGGTTTGAATTAACTATTTAAAAATGATTGGATAGGGGGTGGGTACCAGTTTGAGTCCCTGTCATAGGCACAATCTTCTTTAGTAGGATTTCTCAATCTAGGTTGTTAATTATTAATTTCATACATATATATTTCTCAAACCTTTTGCATTGGTGTGGTTATGTTACCCACAAAACCAACAGCAGGATTCAAAAGGAGTTAAAGTGACCAGCCCATAAGCCAAAGAAGCACTATAAGGATGGCCTGAAAGAATCCCTGAACCTACATAGAGCAGGTAAGGTCTATGCAAATAATTGTATCAAGGTTCATGATGTAAAAGTTGCTTTTCAGAGTTCTGAGAAGAAACAAAAAGCTGATAAGTTCTTTATGTGGAACTTCCAGACCCTACAGGTGATAAGGCTGGACATTACCTGTGAGGTTTGTAGTAGGCTTTGCTCAAGTACAGCAGGAAAATTAAGTCATATGCAAAATCATACCCCATACAATCAATTACAAAATGGCATTAAAGACAAACAATTCATGTAACATTTGTGGAAAAAATTGCAAGTCAGCCGATGGACTGAAGACAGCCAAAAATGGAACCTCATGGCAACAAACAGATGCCTCTTGTATTTGCCAAAGCTTTTAAAAGTTTAAAGAGCCATATTCAACTAAGTCTTGCAATATGTTTATGATGATCATACATGTTTAATTTGTACAGATTACAAAAAGGTTATACCATCAAACAGCCCCGTTCAATATCCTATGTGTAAGTAGTTAATGCAGATAAAGAGAGAGAGGGGGAAAAAAACCCAAAAAAACCTGGGTGCAGTCAAAGAAAATCATCCCCTGTTCAATTTTAAGATCACCTAGTAAAATCTGAAAACAAAAAACAAAATTGTAGAGATTTTGACTGAAACAGCTATTCTGCTGAAATGGAAACAAACCATTTGGTCAATAAAATTTGACATGGCTTCAAGCGCTTGGGGGGAGGGGGGGGCTTTGGTGGTGAGAAAAAAAAATGTCAGATATTCATGTGAGATAGTAACTTGATTGTCTAACAGAAAAAGAAAATGACCTAGACATTACCTGATGCTTGAGGAACACCTTCACTTAAAAGAGTCATGATGAAAATAAGAGAATTTAACATTTTTGATTCGACTTCTCAAATTTACTAATTATAAAAATTGTCTACAGCAAAATTTGAAAAATTACTTCAGTATATGCTGTTTATTGAAAGAAAGAAAAAAGATTCAAGTACAAAAATATAGTTTAAAATGTTTCAAATTTAAGTAGATGCAAATTAGGTTTGATTAAATTAAAAGCAATAACTAAAACAATGTCATCCGAAAATGATTTATTACAGAAATCAAGTAGTTTTCTTTTTTTGCTGTTTTACTTATAGACTTGTCAAAAAAGTAAACATTTTTATTTCTCCTTTTCCAAGTGACAAGTCCAGCATCACTGTTTCCAATTTGTAAGTGTACAGACATGTGCCCAAGTCATCAGATGAGCAAAGATTGTAATTATTTCAAAAGATTTTAATAATAGTAAGAATTAATCTAAGCCATAAATATTTAACCAAAATATGATTGAATAAATTGCTTCTTAGAAGAATTATGCAAGAACTGAAAGTTTAAAATGAAATTTTTAACTTTTTTTTTTTAAATTTGGAGAGATGAGAGGGGAATATTTTTTAAAATTCTTTAAAAATAAGAATTCTTTTATTAAAATTAAAATATTTACATTTTCTTGCAATGTGTGCGAGCTGAATGTAGACTGGTAGCTAAGACCTGTCATTGATATCAAGTAAACATTGAAAAGGAGAGAGAAAAGAGAGAAAAAAAATGTTTTCTTTTTAATGATATTATAATTACAATAATTGCTAAAGAAAGAAAACCTCTTCATTTAATCCCAGACTATGTCTGTTTATCTTGACTACACTTATGAAAAGGCAAGCAATTAAGTTTCACATCTAAGAGGATTAAAATTCAAGACAATGTAGATAATTGCATTTAAACACAGATTAATTAACCAGATTAGGTTCACTTTTTAAAAAAGAACAAAATCTTTACAACATTTACAAGGAAAATATTTGAGATTAGGCTAAAAAGACAATGTCAGGATATGCCTCAAATGAGAAAAGGTCAATGTCTGTTTTACCTGCATTTTTTAAAAGGTGCGACTTATGAGAGACTCAGCTTTTATTGAAAGATTAATTTTTCTTTTTCCACTGTTAAATTTATAGAAAAAGAATCTTAAATAAAATAAAGTGCGTATAAAGGGAGAAGGGGGGAGGGTCACCACATTAAAAAAAAAAAAAAAAAAAAAAAAAATCTTCATGCAATGAACTGACAGTCACAACATCCAAAACTAACAGACACTTATCTTCACTGATTAGGACTGGAAGCCATATATGGTCTACAGTTCAGTCTGCAGGGTTGAGTAAATAAGTCTCATTAACCATAATCTACCCAGGAGAAGAAAGTAAAGGCAAAAGAATATTCTTCTTTCACTAGCTAAAGATAGACACAGATTGAAGAGGAATTACGACAATTCCAAATAAAAAGGAGACACTAATTAAGCCTCCTCACAATTGCTAAGTTAGATTTTTTTTTTTTTTTTTTTTGAAAATCAACAGCAATCCCCAGGGTTCAGTTCAATTCAAGCGCTGAATCACTTTATGACAAAATAAAAAAAAAATTAATGCAAACCAAAGAAAATGCATTCCAACTAAAAAGCCAATCTGTACTTGTAAAATAAAAAAATGTCCTCCAGTTTCTTCTCTTAATAGTTTTGGACATTGTCAAATTTGGAAGGAGGAAGAATATTTGTCATCTAAGAAAGCAACATCAATGGCTTGCTTCAGATAAAGAAAAAAAGTAAAAATCAAATAATCCTACACAAAGGGTTTCTAATTGAAAATTTGTCATTTCCATTTATTGAAGCTTGAAATATTTATATAAAACAATCTGTTAGCAGTTTTTATTTTATATTTTATCTATATGATGAGAAAAAAGGTGTCTTTAGTGTCTTTATTAAAATATAATAAATTTCAAAATGTACAAAACTAATAGTTTGCTTTTTTGCTAATAATTGCTTTTATTAAAAGCAATAGTTGTGAGAATGGGAAGAAGAGGGCAAGCAACTGATGGAAAATCAAAAGGAAAAGAATAAATGAAAAAGATGAAATAATTTTAAGTTTTACTCAAAAACTGTTGTTTCTTTAAAAAAGAAAAAAAAACTGTTTCAGTCTAACAAATATTAAATCGGTCATTTGTAAAGACTGCTAACAGAGGGATGAAATATTTCCAAATTAATGTTTGTCCAGCATCTAAAATGCACCCCGCCCAGTCAGTCATGCAAAAAGCAAAGGGTTTTAAGCACAAGACTAATGTCAGAAGAACAAATAAAAAATGATCAAAGTCACCCACATATTAAAACCTAGTGAAATCGGTGCCATCAACTGTACACAACACGGCTTCCTAGAGATCCTAAAGCAGTAAGTGGGTGGAGGTGGCAATTGGCGACATTGTATTTTGATCTTCCATGACACGGTTAGAGTAAGGGTGGGAAAAGCAGCAACATCACTGGACAGGCAGGCAAATGAAAGACACCACAAAAGTGGACGGGTAGGCAGGCAGCATCCAAGGAATAGTCATTAAATGGATTGGTGATTCCAGTTTATCCATTGAGAAATAAAATACCATGTCACAAAACAGCAGCAGCAAGACAGTCATGGCTTTACCATTATCATCAGGGATTTTTTTTTTTTTTTTTTTTTTTTTTGAACATTCTCTCTCACACTTCATGATGGCTGAAGCATCATCATGCAGAAAGGAAGGAGACACATAGGCAAACAACACATTCACACACAACCAAGAGCCTTCAAATCAGTCACACAGCAGCTTTGCTTTTTTTCTTTTTTGTGGGTTTATTCAAAATGAAATAAAATAAAATAAAAACATTCCATTTGGTTTTGTTATAATCAAAAAACAAATACAACTGGTTTTTTTGTCATACAGAAGATGTTTTAATGATTGAAAATATTTCACTTACAAAATGCCCCTGTGTCTTTAAAAACAAAAACAAAGAAAAAAAAAATGGTTTATCATTCATTGAATTTTTTCTTTTTCTTTTTTTCTTTCTTTTTTAATAATGAAAAGCTATTGACAAAAATGCTGTGGTGGATGGAAGGGAAAAGAAATTATGGCAAAATTTCAAATGGTGAGAAAAGCAAGAGGCCCAAGCAGAGTAGCTTGACTGGGGCTCTTAGAGAATTGCTGCCAAGGAGAGAGGGGGGAAAAAAAAAAAAAAAAAAAAAAAAAAAAGGAGAGGCAATTCCATTTTAGTAAAAGACAAAAAGAAAAAAAAAAAGTTGGCCTTTCGAATCAAACCCAACAACTTCATTCCAAGCATTCAGAAATACTATTTTCATTGCTTAAAAATAGTCCACTTTGTTCAATTGTTTGTTTTTGTTTAATTACAATAATAAAAAAAATATTTGGAAGGAGTAAATCTGTCGTTATCAAGACAGACAAATCTCCATGGGTTGGGAAGAGAAAAAAAAAAAAAAAAAAAAAAAAAAAAGAGAGAAAAGAGAGAGAAAAGTGAAATTTACATTATCAAGATTAAAAATAGTGAATACATGGAGAATTTTTTTTTTTTTTTTTTTTATTTATTTAAGTTGAAGAGAAAGCAAAAGCTCTTAAAAAATAATTTCCTATTTTACATTGTCCATTGAAATCGATCATTTGAAGTGAAAGCAAGGAGTTTAAAAGACAAATACCAAGATGGACAACCAACTTCTGTTTGGACCCAGAGCAAGATATTGTGAACCACACAAACATCGGATTTAGAAGAATATATTTGGTGTGCTCCACCCAAAAACTGCCATGTGGGAAAGCAGCATTAGGTGAGAAAGAAGTTGTAGAGTTGTTGAAAGACCAAATATGCAGGGGTGGGGGAGGAGGCATATTTGGGGAATCCCCAGATCAATGGCAAAGAAAGAAGGAGAGGGAGGTGTGGGATCCACAGTTGGAAGAGAATGAGGAGGGAATGGAGATTGTGGTTGAAATGACACGCACACAAGTTGTTACCTACCCTGAGGTGGCATACCATACTGTGGTCGGTAGGTAGGGACGCTGGTCGGGTATGGAGACGAGAAGTTGGAAGTGTTCATGAAAGGAGAGGCCTGTGGTGACGACTGGGCCGAAACAGCAGATGTGGGAGTTGGTGTAGCAGCAGGACTCTGCTGAGGTGGCATGGTAGGTGGAGCTGATGGAGGTGCTGACGTGGTCGTCTGACCAGGGTTCACCAGCCGGTTCAAGATGTTGCGTTCAGACATCTGAAGGCGTTGGGTCACAGGGGGTATGCGGGCCAAGGTGGCAGGCAGACGGCTCACATCTTGCTTCATATCACTGAGCAGTTCTTCGAGCTGATTGAGAACTACAAAGAGCAAAGATGATAATGTAACAAAATCAGTCAAAAGGGTCATTTAATAAGAATTAGTCATTGGTTCAGTATTTAGAATTTATTGATAAATAATAGTAATTGTCAAAGAAATCTACCTCAAAGATAAAAATGATAGATGGCTGATAAAAAAAAAAAAAAAAAAAAAAAAAAAAAGACAACCTGCTATACCAAAATAACTCAAAGAGAGTTAAGAGAGCAAACTTACCTTTGTGTAAAACTGCGTTGGCAGGTTTGTTTCCAGCAAGAGATTCTTTAGACAAATGCTGGTGGCTTTCCGCCAAGCATTCCAACTCAGCAAACCTAAAGAAATAGCCAAAATTGATAAATATTTAGACAACAGGTAAGACTGACAACAAAGTAATCAGTAAAATAAATGTTGAGACATTAGAGATCTTGTTTAGCTGTCTTTTCCAAGTGAGCAATAGAAAAGAAGTTTGCTTTTAAAAATGCAGATAAAAATTCAAATAGCAATCTTTCAACTGTCAGTATTAGCCAAACAACCAGCACTGAATAAAAGAATGTCCGTCTTATGTGTAACTACAATCACAGATCAGCTAGGATTTGTTTGCAACCAAGCACATTACTATTCTCAAGCAAATTAGCACAACTGCCATCCACGTTTAGAGACAGCCTCCTCTCAACAGTCAATTATTCAGAACAAAACTCATCTACACTAGACACAACTATAGTCAAGGTTTTTTTTTCTTCTATCATCGGTCTGGTTCTTGCCTACAAAGTTGAGTCTGCATTGTGTTTGTTGTTAAATGTACATATTGATGTAATAGAAAACTTCCTTAATAGAATTTCTATCAGACATGCTGATAAATGTAACTAAATAATTTTAAATATCCGAGGAAAGTTTATTTACAAGAAATAATGAGTGAATGAAACTAAATCATGTAACACTGACATTTGGAAGGAGCAAAGAATTACATGCTGTCCCTTGTTCATTTGCCAATCCATTGTAGGCAATGTGAAAAGGACTTTCCCAAAATACATTATCTATTCAAAAGAGTGATTTGTCTGTTTAATGGCATAGCGACTTATGGGTCATTTAATATTTAAAGTTAATTTTCTTGGAAGCTTGAAAGTAATAAAAATTTTATTCTGCTTTCACAATTGAATCCATGGTAGATGATACTCAGCTTTTGTGCATATACATGTTTGTGTGAACATAATTACTAGAGGCAGTGATATGTGTTTTATGTTGTAGTTTCATTTTGGAACACAGTTTGATTTAAGAAATTGTAGGATATTTATATACATTAATGTCATAAAAGAGTTCTTTCAGGTTGCTTGTTTAGTAGTATTTTAAATGGATTTGGGTGAAGTTGCTACAATCTGTCTGTGCATATTGTCAGCAATTTTACTATATGTAGTGCTAGTCATTTTTTTTTTTTTTTTTTTTTATACCTTCAGTGTTTTGTTTGGTGGTTCCAATCACTTTTTGCCCATTAACTGGCACACTAACAGCAACTAAGAGGTGGATGCACAATTCTCAAAACCCCCAATCTCCCAATCAGAGTTGCTACCTGATGTACTTTGTCATACCCAGGAGTACAACCCAAAAGAATTACATCATTGATGATACAAAACCCAAAAGAATTACATCATTGATGATACAAAACCCAAAAGAATTACATCATTGATGATACAAAACCCAAAAGAATTACATCATTGATGATACAAAACCCAAAAGAATTACATCATTGATGATACAAAACCCAAAAGAATTACATCATTGATGATACAAAACCCAAAAGAATTACATCATTGATGATACAAAACCCAAAAGAATTACATCATTGATGATACAAAACCCAAAAGAATTACATCATTGATGATACAAAACCCAAAAGAATTACATCATTGATGATACAAAACCCAAAAGAATTACATCATTGATGATACAAAACCCAAAAGAATTACATCATTGATGATACAAAACCCAAAAGAATTACATCATTGATGATACAAAACCCAAAAGAATTACATCATTGATGATACAAAACCCAAAAGAATTACATCATTGATGATACAAAACCCAAAAGAATTACATCATTGATGATACAAAACCCAAAAGAATTACATCATTGATGATACAAAACCCAAAAGAATTACATCATTGATGATACAAAACCCAAAAGAATTACATCATTGATGATACAAAACCCAAAAGAATTACATCATTGATGATACAAAACCCAAAAGAATTACATCATTGATGATACAAAACCCAAAAGAATTACATCATTGATGATACAAAACCCAAAAGAATTACATCATTGATGATACAAAACCCAAAAGAATTACATCATTGATGATACAAAACCCAAAAGAATTACATCATTGATGATACAAAACCCAAAAGAATTACATCATTGATGATACAAAACCCAAAAGAATTACATCATTGATGATACAAAACCCAAAAGAATTACATCATTGATGATACAAAACCCAAAAGAATTACATCATTGATGATACAAAACCCAAAAGAATTACATCATTGATGATACAAAACCCAAAAGAATTACATCATTGATGATACAAAACCCAAAAGAATTACATCATTGATGATACAAAACCCAAAAGAATTACATCATTGATGATACAAAACCCAAAAGAATTACATCATTGATGATACAAAACCCAAAAGAATTACATCATTGATGATACAAAACCCAAAAGAATTACATCATTGATGATACAAAACCCAAAAGAATTACATCATTGATGATACAAAACCCAAAAGAATTACATCATTGATGATACAAAACCCAAAAGAATTACATCATTGATGATACAAAACCCAAAAGAATTACATCATTGATGATACAAAACCCAAAAGAATTACATCATTGATGATACAAAACCTCTTGCAAGCCACCAGTTGCAACTTTAGAATTCCATTCAATCATTAAATGTTTTCAGGTGAACATCTTTTTAAATATGAGTTACGATTTAAGTTGTAGAACATAAGCAGTTATGTGAAAAAAAAAAAAACAAAAAAAAAAACCTACCAACAATCTACATATACATTTGATTATCATTGCACAAATATCACAAAATATATTGAATTAAAGATTTGATTCACTTCAGCTATTACTAACTTACCCCACTCACCAAATCAAAAAGTATGTACGGATTGGTTTTAAACTAACTATCCATTCTCTAAACACAACAAAAGTGTCATTTTACAGTCATTCTTGCCTTTGAACCTGAAGATCTGTCAAATAGCAGGACCTATGTTGGCTGAAGTTGAAATATAATGGACAGACCATATTTCATTACAAACAGAGAAAAGAAATTAAGTATACATGTTCAAGTTAGGAAAAACAGTTATTCAATAAAACCTTGAGAACTGTCTACCTCAATATGGTCATTAAAATATGAGAGAAAGAGAGATTGAGTTACACAGTAGTGTTTTGCTGGAATGCACATGGCATCCCCTGACACACTATGGGAAGAAGTGGAACAGCATGATATGACTTTCATTGCTCACAAATCTCAAAGACCATAATATACAATGTGAACTTGCTGAGCACTAATCAACATGGTCAGGTGGAGGCAAAGGGGAAAAGAAATGGTTTGTAGGACAACTTTCAAGGCAAAACAGTTGTCACTAAAAAAAATGGGTGCAACACAAATCTTCCTACCTCTTCTCCCTTGTGCCAGACTAAGCTAATATCAGTATAGACCAACTTACTGTACTTAGCAAATTCATATTAGGGACTAATTCTCCAGCAAAATATTATTTTCATTGAGTACATCAATAGAGTGGCCTCATGTCAGATTAAAAACATTCTGTGCACCACTTATTGACCAATAATTAAGTGCAAATACAGTAAAACAATTGCAGTGGGAAAAAAATAAGTCATTACCTAGCATTGAGTGCCATGGCAGGATGGTTGGGATCTTGGGTCAGATTGAGATAGGCAGCCCTTCGCAGTTGTTCCTCGATAACCAAAGCTTGCTCCAGCAGCTGAAAGAGAGGGAGGAAAAGATATTCCAATAAAAGAGAGCTTAAGGAAACACACACATAAATCAATACAAGACGTCCAAGAAATGAAAGGTTTAAGATTAAAATAAAAACCCCCAAAATAAAAGATTAAAGAAATGTTTACAAATATCAGATGTGTAAATCAGACTGTTGTTTTGTGAGCTTTCACAAGTTCTGGGCAATAAAGAAACCAAGAAAATAAGACAAATATAGAGAATCTTTCAGATAAGACTAATTAGGAGGAGGGGACAAACAAGCATGCCATACTGACCTTGAAGCGTCTAGCCAAGAACTTATTCTTGATTTCCAAGAAATTGCCCTTGCCTTGTTCACTCTGGAATGGTTCATTGATGATCTGGAATCGAATGTCGTTCTGGATATCTTGCCAACGGCCATAGCCATGCCTACAAAAGCAGCAGTCAAGGAACTACAACCACCTTGTTCAAGAGGGAGAATAATTAAATAATAAAGATAAGGACCCCCCCCCCACAGCATCCATGCATAAGATATCTGCTGAGTGTGTAGGACAATGTTGGCCTGAAAATCAGACAACTGTGCAACAAAGCATCACAAGCAGCTCAGGAGAACAAAAAGGCACACACAAAAAAAGACTCAAGAATCATAGATCCATTGTTGAAATATTCTGGCTAAAATAGTGAATGCACACAAACCGGAAAAAAAAAAAAAAAAAAAAAAAAAAAAAAAAAACAACCACAGAGCGAGCCACAGAGACAGACAGAGCGAGCCACAGAGACAGACAGAGCGAGCCACAGAGACAGACAGAGCGAGCCACAGAGACAGACAGAGCGAGCCACAGAGACAGACAGAGCGAGCCACAGAGACAGACAGAGCGAGCCACAGAGACAGACAGAGCGAGCCACAGAGACAGACAGAGCGAGCCACAGAGACAGACAGAGCGAGCCACAGAGACAGACAGAGCGAGCCACAGAGACAGACAGAGCGAGCCACAGAGACAGACAGAGCGAGCCACAGAGACAGACAGAGCGAGCCACAGAGACAGACAGAGCGAGCCACAGAGACAGACAGAGCGAGCCACAGAGACAGACAGAGCGAGCCACAGAGACAGACAGAGCGAGCCACAGAGACAGACAGAGCGAGCCACAGAGACAGACAGAGCGAGCCACAGAGACAGACAGAGCGAGCCACAGAGACAGACAGAGCGAGCCACAGAGACAGACAGAGCGAGCCACAGAGACAGACAGAGCGAGCCACAGAGACAGACAGAGCGAGCCACAGAGACAGACAGAGCGAGCCACAGAGACAGACAGAGCGAGCCACAGAGACAGACAGAGCGAGCCACAGAGACAGACAGAGCGAGCCACAGAGACAGACAGAGCGAGCCACAGAGACAGACAGAGCGAGCCACAGACAAGAACCACCAAAAATAAGACAAACAGTAGCACATGAATTCAGCAGTTGACGCCGAAGTCACCATCAAGGTTAGGATCAAATATCCAACTCAGGTCACCTCCAAGAGAGGTGTGGAGTCTTTCCATGATTTCATTAAAAGCAGTCATGTATTGAAGAACAAGGATTCACAAATTATCCAAGATGTCTACATTCTTTATCCAAAACTTAAAAAAGATGAGCAATAAAGGAAAAAAGAAATTAGAGGTGAAAGGATACGTGACAATGCCGGCCAGCAGCCAATAGTCATGGCGCCTGTGCCAGACTTCATGTTCTTTGCCTGGTTGCAGAGCGCGTTGTTCATTCTGCCACAGAGTGTGCAATTCAGTGAAACCTCCATCAGCAATGTTGAACATGAATTTCTGGTTCTGTTCCTCTTTCTTTAGATCCACAGGTGAGAGTGGTGTTTGGGATTGATTCCCACTTGGATCATCACTTTCTTCTGTTTGGAGGTGAGGAAACAAAAGAAAAATTTTGATGAGCAAAAACAAAAACAATGAAATCAAATAAAATCTTGAAAGCTGGAGGACCATATATATATATATATATATATATATATATATATATAAATCATGATTACAATTCCCATGTAATAATTTATAACCATGAAATATTAGTGTTTGAGCTTCTTATATTCTTGCTGTCTTCTACATAGAGCTAAAGGGATTTGCAATTCAGATAGATTATGATCTTGAACACAAGCTGGTTAACAATTTTTTTATTAGCCCCAAACAGATTTGGGAAACATCAAGATTTAAGAGAAATCTCCAATGGACAAACGCCATTCATTTTGGCTATGAAGCTACTTTGTAACAAAGCTATTGAATGTCTATTAGAAAAACCTTAACCCCGTCTCTTATAAAAAGAGGGGACTGTCAACAAATCCCTGATAAATCTCATCTGCTCTTCCAAATTAACAAATTCTAATGCTAGGATCTTGTTATCCAGATCATGAAAAGTGATGTCATTTTGTTAAATCCTTACTAATAATGTTCTTGTATGTAAAACCTTGAAAATTACATACATTTTTACACATTATAATGTACAGGTAATGTACTGGTTATCAGTACATGAAGGCAACTTCAAATTCCAAACAAATCTGTTGGGTTCACTTTTGCACTAATGCACTTGGGAAAAGCATTAATCCATTTTTCTTCCCTACCCCCAACTATGAGGTAAATAGCAAGGTCGATTTTCATTTCCTCCCCCCCCCCTTTGAGATTGACAGACAATCATTTTACAAACAATTTATGAGTGCTGTAACCAAAACACTGGCACCTGTCTCACCAATGCAACAATGTCAACAATACAGACAAAAAAAAAAAAAAAAAAAAAAAAAAAAAGTGTTTTCAGACCACCACCTCCACCACACATACTCTCTCTCACACACACACATGCGCACAATATGACTTTACCCCACTGGATTGACAAGAATTGACCTAACATCATTCCTCTTTGCAGTATTCTTGTTAAAGAGATGAAAGCGGAAAGTGATTTCTGAAGATAATCAGAAATCACTTTTGCCTGAGACAAGGGTTAAAAAAAAAAAAAAAAAAAAAAAAAAACAGCTCAGTAAGATTGTTGGAATAAAAAGATAATAGTCAGAAATACATGTGGAGAATCTTGCTAGTCTTTTCAACATGCTATAACAAAAAAAATTAGAAATTAAAAACAAGTAGATAAAGAAAAAAAAATTTTCAATGCCCATCAGTGTCACATTGACAAATATTCACCTTTCTTTTTTTCATCTTTTTCTTTTTCATCATCTTCCTTCTTATCACTCTTGCTGTCGTCCTCTTTCTTCTCACTCTTCTCTTCTTCCTTCTTCACTTTGTTTTCTTCTGTTTCCATCTTGCATTCTTTGTCATCAGCCTTGGAGTCATTTTTTCCATCTGTCCCTGTTTTGTCTTCTGACACTTCTAAAATATTTGGACAGCAGGGGAATAAAAAAAAACAAAAAACAACAATCCCATTACTTGTCTGAAGCTTCTTTAAAACATTCATGAGGAAGTAAGCAATCATATATCTAATCAATCATAATTTCTAATTAACCAACTGAACTACAATGAACGTATAAAAGATTAAGAATTTTTATGCAGGGGTTCCCAGAGACATGAAAAATTATTTCAAGGCTTCCACAAGTGTAAAAAAAGTTGAGAAACACTAACCTAAAAGCTGGGTTCTTCATGGAAGGTCATGCAACAACTTAAAAAAACAAACAGTGAGTGAGGAGGTCAAAATGTCTTGTGCTAGCATTGTAGGTAGTAAAAGAAATTTCTTATGTTCCTTCAGAGATAATTGCAGAGCATTAATCTAAGGGCTTGGAAGATAAAGACATTTTTTCAAGTGGTACAAAAAACAACTAAAAAGCTTCAAGCTAAAGAGTAGATTCATTGCAAGACAATTATCCTTCGTATTCTTGCCTAAGGTTTCAAAGAAAAAGAAAAAGAAAAGAAAAAAAAAAAAAAAAAAAAAAACTGTGTCAGCCTAACTTGATATTAATCCAATAGAATATTGGTGGTCCATTAAAAGTATATGAGAATGGAAACCAATATTCAAGCAACAAAGATCTCTGGGAAGCACTAAAAATTGTTGCTAGTAATGTTAAATTCGAAACAAAGATATATAAATAATAGTCCATATTAACATGTAATAATTTGCGCAGGTGGGGGGGGGGTTGGTTGGTTGAGTGATTGTGTTAAGCATATGAAAAACTGAAAATTATGGTATACTGTATAAAAAGATATGCTGAAAATTTTAACCCCATTGTGAAGACATTGACTTGCACACGACTGCGATACTGTGTCCAGTTCAACATGCTTTTTCAATTGAAAAAGCAAGATTGCCGAGACAAAAATTATTCTTAACCTTTCAAGAATTGCAAAGTCCAAAACAAATTTCTGAATAAAGAAAAAACTAACAGACATATGCAAAAGAAATAGTAGCAACAGCAATTATACCTGTTTTGAGGTCTTTGTCATCATCAATATCCATCTTTGTGTCTTTTTCTTTGTCTTCATCTTTTTCTTTTTCCTCTTCTACTGTTCCTTCTCTCTCTTTCTTTGTGACAGGCTCATCAGTCTCCATTGGTTCTTCCTTGTCTTTTGAGCCAGGGCTGCTGCTGCTGCTACTACTGCTGCTGCTGCTACTACTACTACTACTACTCTCTTCACCCTAAAAAAAAAAAAAAAAAAAAAAAAAAAAAAAAAAAAAAAATAATATATACAATACGATGTTTGTATTTGGATAAAATAACACACAATACAAAAATCTTGCAAAAAATCATTTTAACCAATCATGGACTGGATATTGAGAATAGCATGAACAGAATATGCAATAAGCAAAGTCTTAAGACAAGAATAGGATAATATGTTAAACATCAATTTATTTTGCATGAACTGATTTTATATACTTTACATATATTATATCTACTAATTTGTTTTGTTGCCATAGCTTGGGGTGGGGATAACTGTAGTCAGGACAATAAGCTCCCAGTATCTTATGAAAATACTCCCTATAGCATGCATCTGACAACAGCATTAACAACCAAGCCCTGACCATCTAAGCTACTAAGCCTGGCAGAAATGTCTACTAACAAGTAGAAAAAGCAAAAGGTCGGTCACTTAAAACTAGTTGCTTCAGGTAGACCAATCTTGTCAGCCTGGGAAGTTAACAACAGCACTACTTTGCACCTATATCCAACCATGGCAATGGAAGTAAATCTAAACTGAAAATCCAGAGTGGAGCCCCTATGGTGGTTGACAGTCAACACTTACATCCTTCCAGCAGCCAAGCCAAACCTAAAACACAATACCCGTACAATATGAGGAGACATCAAGAGATACATAACTACCAAATGTAGAATAAAAAGTGGCACAAGGTGCCATGAAAGCAAAATCAAGTCTATGCTCCAGTTTAGTTCAAATTATGTACAGACAAGATTGACATTCAGATTGCTGGAGATTTCTAGATTCAGATTTCAGTAGGACCAATACTAGTCAACTAGGATTCTGCAAGTATCTT
>OZ010614.1:63030745-63100745 GCA_963932145.1 Acanthosepion lycidas
GAGAGAGAGAGAGAGAGAAAGACAAGCAGAGAGAGAGAGAGAGAGAAAGACAAGCAGAGAGAGAGAGAGAGAGAAAGACAAGCAGAGAGAGAGAGAGAGAGAGAAAGAAAGACAAGCAGAGAGAGAGAGAGAGAGAGAAAGACAAGCAGAGAGAGAGAGTGAGAAGCAGGCAGAGAAGTTAAAAAAAAGCAATACAAGGAAGAGGTCGCCTCACCTTTTTTCTGACAAGGGACATGATGCCGATTCTAGTCAAGACATGCTGCCTAGATAGACCTTCGCGAGGGACGCCATCAGCAAATGTTTCCGCATTATCAGCGCCGGGTTCACAAAGATGCCTCATAAACAGGGACACATAGGCTCGAAATACTTTCTCTGATTTACCTCTCAGATCTCGCACCAGCCTGAAAGAAAAATTTCAATAATGTCTGTTGATCAGCAAAATAAACCACTCACATAAAACAGTGGCAGAAGAGTTTTTCTCTTAAGAAAGGTAACTAGCCTGCATGTAGTAAGAAGAGTTGCTCCAATTCTTTTTTTTTTAACTTTATTTTTACAAATTCTGATGAGTTTGACGGAATCCCAAAAGAATTTACCTTTTTAATGAAGTGCACTTTAGCTACTCAGCAAAGCAAAATGATCCAATTTATAGATTCAGTTGGCAATCATTTAGTCTGTTCCTTAGTTACAAGGCATTGACATAAAATTATTGATGAGAGAGAAATCAAAAAATCATCAATTACAGTAAAGGATCAAAAGCAGGGATCCACTCTCACCATATATCAAAAGTAATAATAGTGGCTCTTCCTAAGAGATTGTTTTTGCCATTCTAACATAGTATCAAATAGAAATAAAAAGAAAAGAAAAGTTAGTCTTGTAACTGCAACTGTACAAGAAGAAAATTTAAGTAAGCAATTTCATTGCCAATGACTTACCACTGAGAGTTAAATGCATCTTGTGGTGGCATTCCATATCTCATGACTGCATTCAAAAACGCTTTTCTTTGACGGGCATTGAAACCCAGCACCTAAGAAAAACAAAAAAATTACTCTAGGTATTTGATAACATCAAAGGATAACTGAATTAATCAGGTTTAATAATTCCTGTTAACAGTGTAGGAAAATAAAACAAGAAATAAGGATTGTTTTCTTAACAATTAAGGAGGGGAGAGCAGGCAGAGAAGGGAGAGAGAGATGGAAGGAAAAAAAATAAATAAAGACACTGAGTAATGACGAGTGAGGGCCACTATCTAAAGAAAAAAAGAAAAAACAGTGCAGCAGGTGGTATATAACTTCCGGAACAAAATGCGTCAAAAAAAAAATGTCTTTACAAGACAGCAAATCTCCGACAATAGCAAAATGAGTCTTGTCAAAAGCAGTCTGCTGGTTCTCTCCCGCCACCATCACTTTTATTAGGTTGGTGCAAAAATAATGACGTAATAATGTCGTTTTTTGACGTTAAAAATATGTCAAAAAAACGACATTATTACGTCATTATTTTTGCACCAACCTAATATCAACATGAGACAATTGACAAAGAGCTGTATAAGTTACATAGAGGATCATATCTCAATATGCCAAGCTGTTTTGCTGTTAATGGGGGGGAAAACCCAGATGTTTTTGTGTCTGTATGGACATGCATTCACCTAGAGAGAGAGAGAGAGAGAGAGAGAGAGAGAGATAGATAGATAGATAGAGAGATAGATAGATAGAGAGAGAGATAGATAGATAGAGAGAGAGATAGATAGATAGAGAGAGAGATAGATAGATAGAGAGAGAGATAGATAGATAGAGAGAGAGATAGAGAGATAGAGAGAGAGATAGAGAGATAGAGAGAGAGATAGAGAGATAGAGAGATAGAGATAGATAGAGAGATAGATAGAGAGATAGATAGAGAGATAGAGAGAGAGATAGAGAGAGAGATAGAGAGATAGATAGAGAGATAGATAGAGAGATAGATAGAGAGATAGATAGAGAGATAGATAGAGAGATAGATAGAGAGATAGATAGAGAGATAGATAGAGAGATAGATAGAGAGATAGATAGAGAGATAGATAGAGAGATAGATAGAGAGATAGATAGAGAGATAGATAGAGAGATAGATAGAGAGATAGATAGAGAGATAGAGATAGAGAGATAGAGATAGAGAGATAGAGATAGAGAGATAGAGATAGAGAGATAGAGATAGAGAGATAGAGATAGAGAGATAGAGATAGAGAGATAGAGAGAGATAGAGAGATAGAGAGATAGAGAGAGATAGAGAGATAGAGAGAGAGATAGAGAGAGAGAGAGAGAGAGAGAGAGAGAGATAGAGATAGAGATAGAGATAGAGATAGAGATAGAGATAGAGATAGAGATAGAGATAGAGATAGAAAGAGGAAAAAAAAAAAAAAAAAGTTTTCCCCAACTGTTGGTTCAACTCAGTAGAGGAATGTGTGCTAAATACTTCCCTCTGCCCAATTTATAGACATACATAAATGCATGCCGGCATTTCTTCCTAGACAATAGGATAGACCCTCTGAGTTTCATCAGTTCTGTTCTTTGTCTTGTCTGTATCCCTTTTTGTGTGTTAACACCATTCTTTGAAAACATTTTGCCTTACATTCTCTTGTTTGCTTAATAATATTACTCTGTACTTTTCTTTTTTTTTTCCTCCTCCTTTCTCTTATTGCTTATTGCAAACTTTGTCAATTGCTTGTTGGGTATTTCTTCCAATTACATTTAAACCATGGCCAATTTACACTACACTGACAAAGAGAAGAAATATTAAGGGCCAAGAATTTTTATTGGTCCTTGGGCCATTTCTTGAGTTATACTTTCATGCATGATTTTGTTTCAGCACTGTGGTGACCAAAAAATCTAGACTTTATATCCAAAGGGCTTAAGTCTAGAAGAGCCATTTTCATTTCCATCCTGAATACATTCAATTAAAATACCTATGGTATGGGAAAACTATTCAATAGTTCAAGTTGCACCAAAATCAAAATATTTGCCATTATCATCTGTGTACTCTTCAGAACGGTGACAATCATGGCTCTCCACCATTTCCTGTCATTTGTAGTTTAATAAAATCTGTTCTTTTCCTAATCCCTGTTCTGTCAAACATTTACACAAGCTCCTTAGGTAGGTAATGTGCCCTAGAAATTTCAACTGCCTTTTTCTAATTCTAGGTGTTCTTTTTGTTTCCATTTTCCACAAAACTTCCAATCATTGTTCTCATGTTTAGTTCATGAACTCCTCAGCATCCTTAAAGAGAACTTCATTCTTCATCTGTAATGAGAGATTGTCCAGCATTTTACGAATCATATAGGAGGATGAGTTTATTATCTAACTGTTCAGTACTCCTTTTCTGTGTTTGTAACAACAAACACCAACCCTTCTCTCCCAAATTTCTTAATACTTTCTTTATCTTTTGCTATTGCAACGTGCCTTCAGATTTTGGTGTTGCATTTTCTACCGTTTGTTAAAACACTTCCTAGATATTTAAATTTTTGTACTTGCTCGATTCTGGAGTCAAGCAATTTATAATTTTCATGTTAGGCTGCTCCCTGCCCCTGCTGACAACTACTGAAATAATAACCTTATCTCTCACATTGAGGATTAATTATTTCTAAAAGACAACAGCAAGGTTGGAAGAGAGCCAAGTATGGATACCAGAGCTGAGAACTCGCTCATATGACACCACTTATTAACTCATTTAAGGATAATTCAGATTCAAATTACCTCAATTTGACCGTTTACCCGGGCTAACAAAGGTGGTAGAGGTTTGTCCCTGTCTGATGCTGCACTCCTCTTTCTGTTGCTACGAGCTGAAAAAGAGAACAATAAATTGAATAAGGCTGAAAGGTGAAGCTTCAAAATAGGAAACTGCATACATAATACCTTGTTGCCTTGCAATTATCCCATTCACCTTATGTTCAACTTTGTAGAACAAAGGTGAATACACAACCATTTTATAGAGATGTCTACAGCAACAATGGCACTTTTTTTGTTTCATTACAGTTCCCATTTTAAATACTATCTAATATTTGCTGTAGTACACACTGATACTTATAAAATCTATAGAGATATCAGGAAATGTTTTATAACAATCCTGCACAGTTCTGCAAGTGCTCTTGGAAACAATAGTGCAGGTTTAATCTATTAAGATATATGAAGAGTAGACTCCTATTTTGGTCAAATGAATGCAGAGAAAGAGGAAAACGTCACAAAAAACCCACTTACATTCTTGTTTGTCTTCAAAGTCATCATCATCTTCTTCATTATCTGCCAAAGAAACATCAATGAGTGATGAATATAAGAGATGAAGACAATAAAAGTAAAAAGGATGCATTCAGAAAATTGCTTACATTAACATCTATTTTAGAACCATTGACAAAATGCAGATGAAGGAAATATTAGTGTCTGCAGTTCTCAATGGCTCAACATTTAATAAAATGGCAACACCTGCCAATTTTAATCTAATCTTGCAATAATTTCTTTGTTTTCTTAATAGCAGATACAATGGGTCTATTTTGACTGGAATAGGCTGCTCCCACAATGTCAGGACATCGCCAACTATGTCCTATCCTGACATTTGGGATTAAGAGAACAAAGAACGGTACTTTAAAAATGTCCATTTGTACAAAAAAAACAAAAAAAAAAAAAAAAAAAAAAAAAAAAAAGCAACAACCCATTTTAGAAAACATTTTAACTCAAAAACTATAATTTAACCAAAAAGAGGTCAAGGTCAGTATTTAAAACAAATACTAGTAATTAAAGCATAAAGAAGAAAAAAAAAAAAAAAAAATCACTTAAGATATGATTGTCAGTAGTTTTTTTTTTTTTTTTTTTTTAATTTATTTATTATTCCAGGCATTAGCAGTTTCATTTATCTTGTGTTTGCTTATCACTTCAAGGCAACCAGTTAAAGCAAACAGATCAATATTAGACTAATTGAAGATACAGATAAGACATTTACAAATTCAAATATGCTTCTGTCTTTAACTCTTATTTATCAAAATGTCAATGTAAATTAATCCTATTGCATTCCCAAAAGGAATGTGCTGACAGAATCTCTATAACTTCCAGGAGATTATTCTGGGTTAACGGTTATTAGAAACATTCATTATGAAATTTTTAGCATTTCAGATGGAAGCGACTCATTGTGCACACACATTCACAAAAGTCCATTTAAAAAGTCAAATGAAAATTAAAAAAAAAAAAAAAAAAAAAAAAAAAAAAAAAAGAGACAAAAATCAACAGTTTTTGTACAATGTAGAAAAGGGCAGAAGGCATTAAAAATCTATGCCTAAAACAATTCTTGAATAATACACACAAAAGGGGAGGGGGTAAAATAATTTAACCTTTAGAACACTGGAGACAAAAAAATTTGCCATAGAATTCTCTCCCTTTGCAGCTGTAGGTGCATTCTGCCACCTTGAGACAGATGCTATAAATAAACACTTGTCATATGTTATTCCGCATATCTAAAACTGGAAATCACCTAGTACTGCTTTGGAATAAAGCTAAACTTCCATTTTCCAATGCCATTTTGAATTCTTCTAGACTCTACACAAAGTATAACATCAATTAAACCCACACTAATGTTTTTTTGATTTTTTTTTTTTTTTTGTAAACAAAAATGGCTGCATCAACCAACAAAGCTTTTATTCAGGAGTTTTTCTTTGATTCAAATTCCAATGATTTTGAAGGCTTTACTCAGGTGGATATTGACAGTGATACACTAGCGACAAGTAGGAAAGCAATGGTGATACCAAGCAGCTACTGTCATCCATGGTTGACTAATTTTATGGAAGCTACTGATCTCAGATATACCTGACAGCCTTTATGAAAGTGAATTATTTCTTTTATTTACAAATGATGAAATAACTATTTGTCAATGAGACAAATCAAGTGAAAGAGACTAAACAAATGCTGGTGTCTTGTATGTAAACAGGGAAACATCACTTTTTTGATAAAGGGAAAGTCTTAACCATTTTGCTATTTATTGCACCCCAGAACTCCATAAGGAGTAATAATAGTTAATGTTAAAGTATTTGCTTTTTTATTTTTGTGTTTCAGTTTTGTTCTCAAGGTCAAAGCATGCATGCAAAACACAATTGCATTACATCAAAATATTATTAGTCTGTTTTGTTTCGTTTTTTTACAAAAAAAAATCTATACACACAATACAAAGAAAGTTATAACAATTTTAAAAACAGTAGTTCATGTTTTTGCTCCTTTACAAAAAAAAAAAAAAAAAAAAAAAAAAAAAAAATGCAGTGGCAGGGTGAACAATTCTAGAAAGTGCTAAAAGTTAAAGATATTAAATTCTAGCAATTCTTGTGTAATCTACCATCCTACTCTAGAAAATATGGACTTGTATTAATCTTTTAGAGAATTCAATTATTCAAGCAGCTCCAAAATAGACACACATCTATAAATTTTAAATAAATCCACTTTTAGAGGGGGGTGGGATTACTGAGAAAGAGTGAGAGAACAAAAAAAAAAAAAAAAATTAAAAGCAAGAATTTCATTCTTGCAAACAGAAAATTCCATCTAGACCAAGCCCCCAATACAATTGATGGCTCATTTCCCCACTTACAAGCAAATAAATCATTTCTCTTAGAGACCCCCCCCCCAAAAAAAAAAATATTAAAGAAAAATCAATTTGCAATGAGCCTTTATACAGGGTACAGCAGGAATAGCTCCCACTGCACCCTGGATAAAAATCATTAGCAATATGAAGACCTGCATCTTATGGTATACAGTGTATTTAGTGTGTGTTTACAACATAAAAAGCCACTTTCCAGAACAAAAGGAATTAGCAAGATAAAAGAAAAAAAAAAAAAAAAAAACTTTTTTTTTTTTATTTTATCTAACTTTTTAGAGACTAAGAGATTGAAATGAGAAAAGGTCTGTGGATAGAAAAATTCTTTGAATAATAGAAATATAAAGGGAATTGCAACAAAGAAGGTAAAAAAAAAAAAAAAAAAAAAAAAAAAAGAATTCTTTATAATAGATGCAGAAATGTACACAAGTATCACAACCAGGTTTTCTAGGTTTGTGTTCTGTGAACAAAACATGCAATGGAAATAGAGTGAAAGACAGAAAAAAAAAAAAAAAAAAAAAAAAAAGAACTATCACAAGTGGATCAATGTTTATCCAAATAAGGTAAAAGAAACATCAGTGTGTCAATGACAGGAACCATTTTGTCTGGCTGATGAAAAAAATAAGATAAAATTTATTTTTAAAAAAATAAAATTTTGTGATATGAGCTTGTCATCTTTATCAAAACACTATGCTCACTGTTTTACATATATTTGATATAAGGTAGGTACCGCCACGAGATCACTAAAAAGAGAGCATAGCATGAAGAAAAAGACGCCAAACTTGATGAAAACAAAATTTTATCGTCTAAATGTTTGTTATTATTAAGAGGAAAGATCAAAGTATTTTGGGAGTACATTTTTTTTTTTTTTACGTTTTAATCATTCCAAGCACGTCCAAAATTTTCGTTAATCTTTTTTTTTGAGTCAGCAAAACTGACCATTTTTTTTTTTACATTTTATAAAAAAAAAAAGGAAATCTCACTTTGAAATTCTTTTAAATATCAATTATCATTTTTTCAAAACTTATTTAAGAAAATCACAAATTATGTTTATTTAAAACATTTTGAACCAAGCTTAACTTAGCTTCTGCACCGAAAAGATGAAATCTGAAAATAAAACAAAGCCGATCAAACTTTCACGTCACTTGACAGGTGATGAATGACATATTGACAGATTCCGTGATAATTTGTTCTACAGAAGGAGAAAAGTGAAATAATTGACATTTAAGTGAACAAATTATTTACCTCGTTATTTTTAAGGAAAACTTTGAGTGCTCTATTTTTTTTTTGTACTTAGCTTTCATCTTTATGTTTACGATGCTTTATGGAAAATATATTCTAAAGAAATTAAAATTAGACTTAAGAGTGAGATTAAATTTCATATTTTATAAGAAAGGTATCTAATTAATTTATAGGTACCTTTCTTATGAAATTTTATCAGAAGTGTACATAAAATACTATAATTTTATGTACATTTATTACATTTTACCATGTTATTTGTATTTCCATTCATTTTATTATTAATTTTGATATTTCATTTATGGAAAAATGTCATAACTGAGATTAATATAAAAATAGGATCATATAAATTTCATAAGATGATACTGATACTTGTAGGTACCCTTCTCAGTTGAAATTGAAAAATCAAATTAACTTCTCCACATGTGTTTTGCAAAAGTAAAGACCTTAACAGCAGAGTACAATGCTTAACTCAAATAACAACTTAATTATATTATAGTTGGTCTTCCATACTTTATAATTACAAAAAAAAAAAATGATTTACATTCCTCAAAGCCTTGTGCTTTTAACTATTGTAATCACTAAACCCAATGCGATCAAATTTCTAGCATTTTCATAAAATTAGTTGGGGAGTGGGGTTAATAAATATGAAAGAAAATATTTCTGCCATGACTTTAATAAAAAAAAAAAAAAAAAAAAAAAATAATTTCAATCATCTATGAATAGATTTTTCCAAATTAATGTGTGTCATACCAAAAAAACGTGCTAAAAATTGTATATGTTATTTTACTAGTGCCAGTGATACAAAGAGAAACAAGGTTTGTTTTTTTAATCAAAATTTAGAATGTTCTAAAAAAGAAAATTTTTTTAAAATAATTAAAAAACTTTGGTCTTTCCTCTTAATAATAACAAGCATTTAGACGATAAAATTTTGTTTTCGGCAAGGTTGGCGTCTTTTTCATCAAGCTATGCTTCTTTTTTTTTTTTAGCAATTTCATGGAGGTACCTAATATAAGGAGAGCTTGTTTTAAGAAAAATACTTTATACATTTCCTTATATGCATTAAAAAAAAAAAAAATTTCAGATATTTGTTAATGTTAAAGTAAATGGGAGTAGATAGGGTCACCTATCATTCAGGTCACACTCCTCCCTGGTCTTTTGAACAGAGTACATTTTTATCCCTTGTTCCCTGTTTAGGATTAGGTTTCAAGTTCCTTCCAAAGTCTGCTTCAGCTCTGTGCTCCTTATGCTTGTCCTTTCCTATACTAATATAAATCTAAACAATAACCCTCTACCTTGAGTGGCTCTTAGGCCTTGTACTGAATGAACATTAGTATAAAAAAAATTTGGAATAATTTTTTTGTTTTTTTCTGCAAGGAATCATTTTAACTGAACTAGAATCAAAACTTGATATACATCTTACCGTAAATGTCCATGTACAAGGCGACGATATTAATAAGGCATCAAGTGATGAAAAAGAAAAGAAAATCAGTGTCAAAAAACAAAAAAGTAAAAATTCAATAACAAAAAGTAATGTTTTTTTTTTTAATAAATAAATTAATTTCTCAAGAAACGTCTTTAACAAGACATTTCAAGGCAATGACTGCAGCAGTAACAGGCAGTACCAAATTCCTTAGGTCGAAAACTAGAATTTCCAGTGCAAAGCTTGCCTTATGCACCAATGGCCGGACAGAATGGAAGGCAACAAGAAAATCGCATACAATCATGTATCAAAATATCCCCACCCACAAGACAGAAAGCCGATAGAAATAATGTGGTTCAGCAACAATTTGAGAAATTGTTTACTAGCTTCTGGGATTCTTTTTCTTCTTGGTAGATCTCTTTAATTCAACCAAAAATTAAAAGATGGAAAAAAAAAAAAAAAAAAAAAAAAAAAAATGTTAAACTGTTAAACTGTTAAACTTCTTTTGCCAGTTTAATAGCATGAATAAATCTTTAAGGTGATGAAAATCAAGTATCCCCCCCCCATTTTTTTTTTTTTTTCATCACAACAAAATGGTTTTCACTATACCCTGGAAAGATTCTGCAGACATCAAATCTTCCAAGGTTAAAAGCAAGAGTATTATATGGAAATAAAACCACACTTTCCTTCATAATCCCTTTATATAAGGTTTGCTGTATTTTTTGTTCAGTTTCCAAACAATGCTATATTCTTCAGATAATAATAGTAGTAGTAGTAATAAGTATAGATGAGTACAGGCAGCATAGTTAAGAGAAAATCAGCAGATCGCTTTGTATGGCGAAACTTGTCAAATACTTAGAAACATTTAGAAAGAGAAAAAGAAATTTAAGGCTTTTCATAACTTACCCACTACTGCAGCAAATATACAACAGGATAAGAAACAAAGAAGACATGCATATATAGAATAACAATATGTAGCCTGCTTTACATGACAAAAGAAAATTCAAAGAGATAAGAATGGACCTGGAGAAAAGTTGGCTTGCTAGTTCACTAAATTTTCATTTCAGGACACAAATTGTTCTTAAAAAAAAAAAAAAAAAAAAAAAAAAAAAAAAAAAAATCTAATAAAATCTTTCAATTTTGCCCAAAACAAGATTGCAAAGCAGGTTATTTCTATAGAACTTATGAAGAGAGGACAAATCAAAAGACTAGGATAGCAGGACAAGAAAGCAGTAACTAACATGTGAAACTGATTAAATAGGTTTGCCTATTGCCAGGCTTGCACTCCTTCCCCGTCTTTTGAACAGGAGTAGAGGTTTATCCCTCGTTTCCGCTTTCTTAAAGTCTCATTCTCTTTCACTTCCAGTAACCCTCTGTGTCATAGTGGCATTATCACCTTGCTTGGGGTGAAATGATAAAAAAAAAAAAAAAAAAAAAAATAAAAAAAAAAAGCAGGAAGGTTAGAAAAAGATAGAACCATTTCTATAAAATGCCTGATTTTTCTGGACTGATAACATTACAAAAAAAAAAACAAAAAAAACATGGAATTAAAAAAAAAAAAAAAAAAAAAAAAAGTTTACAGATAGAATTTAATTATACTATAAGAACCATTACTGTTGAAAATTTGATCAAATGATTAATCACATTAAGAGCAATGCCTAAACCTTAGGGGGTGAAGGTGGTAGGAGATAAGAGATACAAGAAAGGAAAAACCTGTTACCTGTTGGTCCACTGAAGTCTGAATCAAAGTCTGACATGCTGTCTTTCCAAGCATCGTCATCTTGTCCATTCATGGCATCATTATAGTTGACTTGTTTACGTACACGTTTGCCCTTGCCCAAAGTTCTGGCCAAATCCTCTTGCTGTTGTTCATAATGGTGTCTTAAAAGCTTCTCCCAGTAAGCAGGGTCAGCATGTTCAGCCTCTTGTTTCAAAATTTCTGTTTCAGGTTCTTCCTGCAAGCAACAAACACAGACAAATTCAATTGACTCAACAGTAGCAAAAGACAGGAGCTTTATTACTTTGGCAACACACAAAAATAAGAAATAAAAAAAGAAAATTTTTTTTTTTTAATGCGTAATTTAGCATTTCATTTTTGAGATCGGAATTGTGAAGCTATTGTCCTCATCTTGATTATAAAAACATCTATTATAATCAAAATAAGAATAGTTTAAATTAAATTTTTATATTATATATATATATATATATATTTTTCACTACTTGAGCCAGAGTTTGGTTTGCACGTAACAGCCATTCAACACCAAAGGGTTACTTAAGACCATATAAAGGCTTGAATCACTTTTTTTTTTTTTCCTTTTTTTTTTCTTTAAAATGTTTATTTCTAATAGAAGTTATTTTATATTCATTTTCTGATACAAGTTGGTTATTAGAGTTTGCATTGTTATTTTTAGTTCAGTTTTCAGAATAAAATAAAGGTTTTATGTAAATATGTAATATATCAAAACTTAATTTAATACTCTTTAGAGAAGAAACGTTTCACTAGAAAAGGCTCAGCAACTTTTCCCCAAGCTATATCACTATTACTGTAAAAATAAATCGAATTGGAAAATTATATATATATATATATATATATATATATATATATATATATACACACACACACACATACATATATACAAGAGATGGGGAGAATGAAAAATCTTTGTACCTCTTGTTCGCCCTCTTTCACTTGATAACTAGCTACTTTGAAGGAACTGAGGTATTCGTTCATGGCAATTTCCTTCTCTTCTTGACCCTCCTGAGTACGATCCAGTAGCCTAGAAATAGCTTCAATGTCATAGACGATCTTTTTCTCGTCATCATCTGTATGGGATAAAAAAGGTAAATGAAAAGATTCTCTTTGCAGCGAAAGAAAGAGAAAGACATACACACACCACAAAAAACAACAATCACAAGAACAATAGTGGCACAATATTTATGGGCAGCCACACACAACTTTTTTTTTTTTTTTTTTAAACTGCTGGGAGGGTGGGAGAAGGATATTCAAAGAAAGAAATTTTACTCAAAAGCCCAAAACAAGGATATGTCAAATCTAATGAGATTTTTAAAACAGTTATTTTTTTAACATAAAATTTTAAAACTTGTAAGTTGTGCCATGGTAAATCTCTATATATGTTAGTCACATTAGGTACTGACAAGACATACCCCAGCCCCAATACTTATGAAGAAAGAGAGATATGTTAATATTGCAGGCTCAGAGATAAAGTCGTTATTTCATAGCATGTAGATACGAACAAATTAGTTAAGTTTTTTTTGTTAACATCCACTAGAAAGAAATATTCAGTGGCCATGAAAATTGTTAGATATTAATTAATAAAAATTTAAACACTCAACTGAAATTACCTTTTATTTCATATACAGTCACCTTCAAAACAATATTTCATGTAACTATCAAAATTATATATAAATATATATATATATATATATATATATATATATATATATATATATATATTATATATATACACATACACACACACAACACCTCTCATTACTATAAACATTTTTTTTTTTGACAGGTACATGAGCAGTCCTAAGAAAATTATGCAGAAATCGAACCTGTATTCCCTATTTCCAACAATTCGACCATGCGAAACCATCAGGATAAACCCATGTTCAATTACCCTATATATAAAAAATACATATCTCTCATTGGGAAGCCTTTTTCAAAATGTATATCTTCTAAATTATATTCATAAAAGTCATTTTTGAAAATCTATCTTTTTCTCTTATTACTATAAACATTACTTGTGTTGAGTACACTTGTTTGAATTGCCATGAATAATGTCAACAGGTTATATACATAATCCTTGGTCAAATGAAATGGGGAAAAAGAAAAAAAATAATTAAGTTGTATGTAAATATTTACCAAGTTTAGTGTAGTCTGGCACAAGGCCATAGGATTACATAATTTTAACCATGGCATCAAACACTATAATGCTTGCAGTTTAATCTAAAAAAATAAATGGAGGGATAGGTTTCTAGGCAATATTGAGTTTATAGTTTTATAGTAGCAAACTGAAATAAAATCAGTAAAATGAAAATTTCAAATATTTTTTTTTTCTTTTTAAATAAAAATTCGTAAAGAGGGAGTGGAACTATAAATGACATTTCCCAACCCATTGACAAATTATTGGAAGAAGAAAAAAAAAAGCTGGCCACCCCAAAAACAAACATAGAAAATTGAGATTAATACAAGAGGGATTTAAAAAAGAAATAAATTTTTCCATGAGGTACATTGCTAACACTGACTCAATTCTGAATTAGAAAAGGCAAAAAAAATAAAAATAAAATAAATAAATAAAACAAAAATAAACAAAATCTTGTGTGTTGATTTCATCACAAAAAACTAAGGTTGCTTATCAGATGTACAGAAGCATGCACACATCTGGCCCTTAACAGCAGATATAGAGGTTTTGTGGGGGAAAAAAGTTAATACCTGCCTTCCATGATTATAGACAGACATACATTTATGGCATCAAATTTTTTTTTTTTTTTTTTTTTTTTATTAAAACAAAGTAACTATCACTAGATTAGTAATTGAGATGAACAAGTGACTTATAAGAGTGAGAAAGAGAAAGCAACAATCTGCCCTCTCTTTACACAACAGGAAAATACAACAGAAATAGACAGAAAGGAAAAGACAGCACGTTGCTTTTTACGTTTTTTTCAGTTAGTTGAAGCTTTACATGTAAAGCCAAAAGTTTGCAACCAGCAAGAGGAGGACGACAACAACAACAACAACAACTACTATCTGATCTATCAAAATATCAAAAATAGAATCACAGGGAAGGAAAGGAGAAAAAGAAAAAAAAAAAAAAAAAAAAAAAAAAAAGCAAGCTTATTAATGAAGAATCTAAAGATCAAAGTTATAGAATAGGTCAGCTGGCCAGGATGAACAGACATAGACACTCAGGTTAAAAATTGCATGCTGTCTGCATGTAACCTTTCATTTTCCAAATAAGAATTGGTCAATTAACAATAACACTAATATTTTCATTAAGAAAAAGAAAACATTTTTAGGAAAAAAAAAAAAAAAAAAAAAAAACTTAAAATTAAAAATGGTCTAGTATTTCTTCAAAGAGTAATCTAGAAAAAAAAATGACTTAGGGGGCAGGGGGAGAGAGAGGGGGCAGGGGAAGGGGGCGAGAGAGGGGAAGGGGGCGAGAGAGGGGAAGGGGGCGAGAGAGGGGAAGGGGGCGAGAGAGGGGAAGGGGGCGAGAGAGGGGAAGGGGGCGAGAGAGGGGAAGGGGGCGAGAGAGGGGAAGGGGGAGAGAGAGGGGAAGGGGGAGAGAGAGGGGAAGGGGGAGAGAGAGGGGAAGGGGGAGAGAGAGGGGAAGGGGGAGAGAGAGGGGAAGGGGGAGAGAGAGGGGAAGGGGGAGAGAGAGGGGAAGGGGGAGAGAGAGGGGAAGGGGGAGAGAGATAGGTGGGATCAATTTTTATTTAGGAGAGCCAATATTTTAATTTTTCATCTTAGCTGAAATGCCAGGATGCACTACATATCTCTGCTCTACAGAGTCTGCCTTAAAAGAACATAGAAAGACTAATAACGCATGAAGCAAAATAGAATCAAACAGCCCCCACCATCAGGGTCACAGTGGATAATAGACATGTCGTTACTATTGAGAGTCATCAACTATTAATCCATTACTAAGTCCCCCTCATCAATTAGTGAAGTACTAATTTGCTTTTTCTTTCATGCCAGTACCTAATGAAGGCTCTTCTAAGCCTCACTTTACTTTTTCATATACACAATAATTATAGGGTGGAAGAGGAGGAGGAATGAGTAAAAAAAAAAAAAAAAAAAAAAAAAAAAAAAAAAAAGAAGAAAAAAGAATACAGAAAAAAGGCATTAAAATATACAGGACAATATGAATAGAGGACTGAAGTAGCCAAATTCCTATAGAGTGACAAGTTCAGCAATCAATACAAATTAGACCAACATCCCAATCTTTTTCTCTCTGCCATCAAAAACACTTTAATAAAACATTTTCAAATCATTAGGTAGCACTGAATGCTTTTTAAGTAAATGTTCTGAAAAGATTGTCAACTCTTGAATACTAATAATAATGCAAAACAATAACCAAACCGATTAAGAAAAAAGGCATTGTCTTACATTGTTAAAAGTGGAGCCAGTTAAAATTGCAGTGTCAAAGAATTAAATATATGCTGATATTTAAAAAATAAAATAAAAAAAAAAGAAAAGATGGGGATATTAGTCAAAAAAGAAAATACAAAACCACCAATGTAAACAGAACATTCAATTTACATTAAGTCACAATTCAAAATATCATTTGCAGCAGTTTCTCTCTTAAGTGCTACAAAAACGTATGCATTTCTTCTTAGCAGACACAAGAAACAGTATGTCTAGGAGACGTTTTCTCTCTTTCAAACTGAGTGTTTCACAGCACGGGATTACCTAATTAGGAACTAAATTGTGCAGGTAAAAATAAAAAGAGAATAAATTTAAGAAAAAAAAATAAAATAAAAATATTTAATTTCCACCTCTTTAAAGAAATTGTGTAAAATAAATAAAATCAGCATGAATCAGAAGCAAATTTGGTATGAAGTAGATTTAACGGGCAGCTTCATTTTCATGTTCACCAAATGTCAAGAAATTTCCAATCTTCACAAAGGTGATCATAAAGGAGGAGGGAAACCAAAAACAACACAGTTCTGGTTTATAATACAGTTACTAGCAACTGTGTATACAATTAACAGGTAAATAAGCAAGAAGAATGATTAACAAACCATTATAGATCTTAATATGTAGAGATTTAAAATTCTTAAGATGAAGAATGGAAAATTTCCAAGTGTGAAATTTAATTTCTCATCAGGACTTCAGGATTTAAATTTAAATCTCTTCCCAGATAATGAATTCATTCCCAAGAGATTCTTGAAAAAAATGCTACTTTGTTGTTTTCCGTTTCAGATAAAGAGTAAACAGTCCTATAAAAAGCTTGCAATGATGATGACAACAATGATGATGATGATGATGATGATAGCAGCAAAGAAGAAAAAAGGGATGCAATAGCAAAGAAATGGCAGTAGTAGAATTTACTACAATTGGTAAGAACAACACTAAATGCACTTTTCTGAAATAGAAATATATATATATATCACAACTATGAGTTTCATAAAGAATGTAATTGTCATGCAGTGATTGAAAATTGAAGAAAGGATTTTGACCAGTTTTCAATCAGCCCCTTACAATTGCATCGTGCATAAAACTCTAGAGTTGTGCTACTGGTGAGGAAATAAAATGTATAGTTATTATAAATATAAATTTCAGCTGTTGTTATACAACAAGCACTATTTTATCAATATCACCACTCAACATGCGACAGTATGTGTATTGTATTATATATATATATATATATATATATATATATACACACACACACAAAGTAGAATAAAAAGTTTTAGCCATTTTAAGAAAAATGCCTCTAGATAATCAAAAATGATAAACCAGAATAGCAATATTCCAGCTATAGTACTGAATACACTAAAATATAAATATTTCTGGCTTACTCATCTAATCTTGATTACACACGTTTCCTAAAGTAGGTTTTTTTTGGGGGGAGGGTGAAATGTAGCAATTTGCTTCCATAGTCATTGCCAGTGAAATGGACATGGGATTTGTTTCATTTTGAATTTTTTTTTTTTTTTTTTCTGGATTGAGTAGAGAATTCTGACCATATCAACAGAGCTACCTGTGCACACAAAATTCTAGAAGCTAATTATTAAAATAAAATCCTGCAAGTTACTTCCATTTAATATCTTCAGCTGTTAAAAAAATTGTTTTTTCCGTTTTTCATATTTAAATAGCATATATGTCAATTTGCATCTGATGGCAGGGCGAAGATCACACACGGCCAGCCCATCCATTTGGCCAACTTGATCAATGGCCAGCCAACGATGACAGCAACCATCACATTGTATGCCCACTAAATATGAAAGAGCAATCCCATACAAACAAGTCAATCATGTTAGAATGCAGTATACATTAGATGTGCCATCAATGATTTCACATACACCACTGTATTGCAAACAACATGGATTATCAGAATTGTCGGGGTTATTTTCAATCAGCAACAGCAGTAATAATGATAATAGCAGCAGCACAGTAAACATGAAAGAACAATCAAGTCTTTGTATTTTTTATCTTCATTGAGGGAAGGGGTATGGGTGTGGGTGATAAAGAAGAAAAAATTTGAATAGGCATCAGCAGCAGCAACAGTAGCACTGACCTCATGTCTGACCTGACCAGCATTCTACAAGCAATGCATCCTGATTATTCACCATAATAAAATAAAATAAAAAAAAAAATTAAAAAAAGATATCAAGATGTGAATCTAAAGCAGAGAGACTATCACCTGCCTATTTGCTTTTATCAAAGAAAAAGTGCAGGAGGAACTGATAAAGAAAAATTGCCACTTTAGAAAGAACTGACAATTTCTACAATGACTCCCCAATGAAATAAGTATATGGAGGTTGAGTAACTTGTTTTTTCTTTCGGTGCTTTTTTTTTTTTTTTTAAGCAAGCATAGAGCCAGAGACAAGAGAAGCGGTGTTATCAGTCTAAAATGATTTGAGAAATTCTCCATCTCCAATAACATGGTAAATTGGAATTTGCTACGGTATTGTCAGTTTTCTTGTTTAATCAAAGAAGCAAACTGGTGAGGGGGGGGGTCGTAAAGACGCCACTGGTTATTCTATATTAAAAAGAAAGAAAAAAAAGAAAAAAAAAAAAAAAAAAAAAAACTTACTTTCTTGTATATTTAAATACAGTTTTCCAATAATTGAGTATTTGATATAATGGGTTTTTTGTTTGAAAGATCTTCAACAAAAAAAAATTTTTCATCAAATTACAATATTTACATAGATTAGCTGAAGAAAAATGTTCACCACCCCACACTGCTGGCATGTGAACAGGATGAAGCTAACAAGATAAATGTGGATAGGTTAGTGTCTGTAAGAATTATAAGTTAGTTAAATTTTAACAATGTTAAAGAATTATTATACAAAGACATGGAGAAATTTGCTGAAAATTCTCCAGTGGCAAAAGACGGCAAGGCTCAAATTTCTCCACTCAAGCTCTGAAAGCAAATTCAAAACTGTCCCCTCTTGGCCAAATTGAAAAATAACTGATTTGGTTCAAGTTAAAAGCTATTGATCTGAAATCAATTTTAGAGAGAGGGAGAGGGAGAGAGAAGAAAAAAAAAATAAAGGCAACAGATGAGCAATAAATAAACCTTCAAAATGAATACTTTTTCATCTAAGGCCAGAGCCATGAAGATAATCAACAGGTCAGATATTAAGTAAAACAAGTTAGTGATGTTAGAAGAAAAGGAATTCTAAGGAACACCCGAGCTTCCAGTTAAACTCATGTCACCAACTTCAGTTAAGTTACCATCTAACAGAAAATACTGGAAACAGAATTAGCAAATTTCTTCTCTAATTGGTGGTTAATTTTCTATTTTTAAAGAGTTTCAAGTGGAAGTTGGGTCAAGACCTTTTACAATATATATATATATATATATAAAAAACAAAAAAAAATAAAAATGAAAGAAACAACATAAGTTAATAAGAAAGAACCCATATTGTGCATAGATTTTGGTTAAATAGAAATTCTATGGATAAAGGAAATATTAATAATGATGGATGACTCGAGAGCATGTCCTCTAAAGAGACTTGTATGAATACAAAACCTTTTTCAACCAAATGGAAGGAACCACTCACTGGAATGCTTTTCAGACATCTAATATCTACAACAAACCAGTAGCAATAAAAAGCAATAATTGACAGAGAACGATCAAATTGAATGGAAAGAGAGAGAGAGAAAAAGAGAGGTAATAAGGGAGGGGGAAGAGAGAGAGAAAAAAAAAAAAAAAAAAAAAAAAAAGAAAAAGAAAAAAAAAAAAAAAAGGTCACTTGAATCATCATTATCACTGATTATGAAAATGTGTTTGAAAGAAAATCCTGTGATGAAGGTAGTAGACTAGAAAGAAAGCAAGGACATGTCTGCCAGAGCAGAGATGGACAAGGCATTTTTGGGCCATTTTTGACACTTTGCAGCCAACCATCCATTATTCCTCGATAATAAAAAAATAAAAAAATTTTTTACCAGCTATAAATTTCCATTCCAACAAAATTGGAAAGGAGAAGAGGATGGTAGGGATGGGTTGGAAGTGGTCAAAATGACAATATGAAAAGGCATCAACTGGGAAATGGTTGGTTGTGGCAGCAGTGATAGCAGCAACAGCAGAGTGATGAGAATGGGCAAAATGACCAGGTCCTCAATAGAGAGAGAGAGAGAGAGAGAAAAAAAAAAAAAAAAAAAAAAAAAAAAGATAAAAAAGTTAAAAAAAAAAGAAAAAAAGTAAAAAAAAAAAAAAAAAAAAAAGTAAAAAAATAAGTAAAAAAAAAATAGAAAAAGAAAAAAAAAGAAAAGGGTCTTCTGCCAGCAGCAGCAGCAGCACTTGTCCATGGAATCAGTAAGAATAGTGAAGTGTTAATACTCACAGCATGACCATTCGGTTTCTGAAATAAAGTGACAATGGGTGTTGGTGATTCAAAATGGTTATGCAAAGGAATTAAAAAGTGGGAAACATTTATATTTTGGAATGGAAAGCCATCCAACAGATCCTGAAAGAAACTGGATTGAAAAAAAGATACAAAAAAGGCAAGGAAAAAAAAAAAAAAAAGGCAAGGAACAAAGTCGATTTAAAAAGGAACAAAGTTTTTACATTAACAGTGTGTATGTGAAATCATGATGCTTTCCACAGGATCCACAAAAAAGGAAACCTTTTAAAACTATAGGGATGCATTATAATGGCTATATAATGCATATTTATATAGATGCAACATTACACAGCAAAGAATTGTAGACTAAGGTTATGAGATAGACAGATAGATACATAGATAGAGAGAGAGACACACTATTAAATTGGAGTGGGGAGTGAATAGCTTATGTTCAAACAACTAAAGTAGCAAACATTAATTGAAAACAGTTAAGAAGAGAAGGAAGGAAGGCATTCAAAAAGAATTTTGCACACGTTTTTGTATAAAAGAGAGAGATTTCTTCTAAAGAAGAGAACCCACTTTCACCATTTTCTTCCTTGAAGAGTTCTTCTGTTCCAAATTTCAAAATGTCATCGAGTTCTTGTTTGGACATAGTTCCTCCCTTGTTGCCAAGTCCAGGGCGCACGACTAAATGTGTCAACATCATCTTCTTTTTAGCCACTTGAGTGATACGTTCTTCAACTGAAGCTCTTGTCACAAAGCGGTAAATCATCACCTTGTTGGCTTGTCCGATTCGGTGAGCTCGACTGAATGCCTACAAACAGAGCAGCAAATTCAGCATCAATGAACTTTGATACATTTGGAGAACTCACAACATTTCAATGCCCACCACAGAGGCACTTCTCAAAAGAAACATTCTGCAAAGCCAGAGTCTTAATTGAATAAAAAGATAAATTTCAAGCTTTTATACTGTCTACTCAGTAATTATAAAGTACACTTGTATAACTTATTATTGAGACCAGCATGCTAGTCTTTATTGCTATAAAATACATAAGTTCTATCTAACTTCCTGAGACAACTTCTTTACATTTGGACTAATGTCTATTGTTATCAAAAAGTTTCAGTCATTATGATCTCTGACTTTCTTCAAGTGTGTGTTGATCTGGATTAACTATTAGAGAATTTCAAACTGAACCCATTATTTAATCAAAAGGGTTAATATTGTTCTGCTGTCAAGAAAAGATATCCCTAAACACAGACAGTGAAACGAGAACAATTTATCCCCATAGATTAAATAAGAGTTCAGTTTGAAATTTCACAGTATACCTAAAGAAGGCCAAAATTTTGTTAAAACAAAAATGAAGACATTAGCCCAAATGTAAATAATACACTTATTTGAATTTGACATCTTTAAAACTAATTTTAAATACATTCATTGGGCTGGAAGTTTTTAAAAGCTTAATCAGTGTGCACATGCACATAGTTTTGCAACAGGGTCAGTTTTGAAAGATGGCAGCATATAAAAATGGCACTTAAATTAGGCTCAGAATAGAAAGATGAACATGCAATAAGAAAAAGAATAAGAAAAAGAAAAAAAAAAAAAGAAAAAAAAAAAAAAAAAAAAAAAGAGTAAAGACTAAAATAAAAAAAAAAAACAAAAAACAAGCAAGTATAATCATTCACAATTGATTGGTTTTATTACAGCTGAAGCTACTGAAGGGGAAAGGGAGTATAGAATTGATCTGAAATATTTTTTGACTATTATCAAGAGAGAAACAACAGTCCATATTAAAAAAGTGTTATAATCTCAAGAAGATACTCAGGCAAAACAAAACCACTCATAATACAGGTCAGCATGAGGATCAAACAAATCAGTTATATTGAGTTGGTTTCTGCGATTACTAATCACATATTCCCGATATATATATATATATACACACACACACACACATTTATTTTTATTTTATTTTTTTAAGTAAAAGCCCACCACATAAAAAAAGAAATCCCATGTCCAATGCAAAAGATCAACAAATGAAAAAAAAAAAAAAAAAAGGACTTACCTGAATGTCGTTGTGAGGGTTCCAATCTGAATCATAAATGATAACAGTGTCAGCTGTTGCCAAATTGATACCAAGACCTCCAGCACGCGTGGACAGTAGGAAACAGAACTGGGGTGCACCAGGGGCTGGGAGAAGAGGAAAAAAAATAAAAAATAAAAAAATCATTTAACAAGAGGCAATATACACAAAATTTAATTACAAAAATTTATTCTCTATTTAAAAGAAAAAATAAAATAAAATAAAATAAATATGGAAGGATCAATTTTATTCAATTCTTGCTCAGATGTCTTCCAGCAAAAAGGCAAATTACTGAGGAGTGAGAGAGCAGGCAAAAGATGGAGAGAGTATGATGGATGGAGCGAGCAACAGAGAGGGAGCGAGCGAGCAAGCAAGCAAGCAACAGGGAGCGAGCGAGCAAGCAAGCAAGCAAGCAACAGAGAGGGAGCAAGCAAGCAAGCAAGCAACAGAGAGGGAGCGAGCGAGCGAGCAAGCAAGCAAGCAACAGAGAGGGAGCGAGCGAGCGAGCAAGCAAGCAAGCAACAGAGAGGGAGCGAGCGAGCAAGCAAGCAACAGAGAGGGAGCGAGCGAGCAAGCAAGCAAGCAACAGAGAGGGAGCGAGCGAGCAAGCAAGCAAGCAAGCAACAGAGAGGGAGCAAGCAAGCAAGCAAGCAAGCAACAGAGAGGGAGCGAGCGAGCAAGCAAGCAAGCAAGCAAGCAAGCAAGCAAGCAACAGAGAGGGAGCGAGCAAGCAAGCAAGCAACAGAGAGGGAGCGAGCGAGCGAGCAAGCAAGCAACAGAGAGGGAGCGAGCGAGCGAGCAAGCAAGCAACAGAGAGGGAGCGAGCAAGCAAGCAAGCAACAGAGAGGGAGCGAGCGAGCGAGCAAGCAAGCAACAGAGAGGGAGCGAGCAAGCAAGCAAGAGGGAGGACATAAATGGAAGAATGAAAAGTTTTGGGATTCATTTTTACCATTGAATCTGTCAATTGCATCTTGACGTTGGGCCCCCGTGATGCCACCATCAATTCTTTCATATTTGTAACCTTCAAATTCCAAGAAATCTTCAAGAATGTCTAACATTTTGGTCATCTGGAATAAAAGACAACAATTGAGTTAAATTTAATTGAATGTACAAGTCAATTAACTAAGGACAAAAAAAAAAAAAATTAAATAAATGCCCATTTGAGCAAAAGCTCAGAAAACAATGTCAGGAGTCATGACTACTTATTTTGTATGCAATTTTTTATTTTTGAGAAAATAATGGTTTTAGTGATACAAGTTTTACTAATTAATCCATAGATGTGGAGAAGAGATGGATTCATACTTTTCACAAGGATATTTGTGTGTAAGTGAATATGACAAACCCAAATGGAATTAGAACTGCTTTCTAATTAACAATTCCAAGCCATTATCCATTAGTACATCCAAGCTTACAACACCTGGTATTCCCAAGCAGTCACCCATCGAGGTAATGACCAGGCTCGACATTGCACAACTTCTGTGATCATACAAGAACCAGTGTTTCAATGTAACGTGGCCGGAAGCCTTTTTTGTTAGTGTAACAATGTTGATTACAACTTGTAATCTTAGGACCATTATGTGTTAATTATTTTATTTACAGAAGCAGATTTAAAAGATTGAAACTAGCTGCCTAACTTACCTGTGAGAAAATCAATACTCGATGACCACCGTCTTTGAGCAGCCGCAGCATATTATGCAATAAATCTAATTTCCCGCAAGCCTTGATTAAACTGTTTCCTTCAAATGCACCATTGGGTAAACGAGGTGCTTCCTGAAAAATAAAAAAATATTAGCCGAATAAAAAAAAAACTTCATTAAAATTAATCTGAAGAAATAAAATATAAAATCTTGATACTAGTTATTAAGGTGACATGTCAAACATAAGAAAATGACATCTTCAGGGATGCTGATAGGTGCGTATCATGCCATCCTTGACGGAAAAATCTTCAAGGATGCAGTAACTTTCCTATCTGCATGTCCCAGGGACACCAACTAAAGTGTTTCCCCATGGCACATGTTCTTTCCAATACTTTTTCCATAGTTCTCTTGCTTTCATTTACGCTCTTTCTTTCATTTACTCTCTTTATTTCATTTGCTGAGTGGGTTCCATGAAATAAACAATGTCACCTTACCAGACACTTACTTGGATTTTTTTTTTTTTTTTTTTTTTTTTTTCATTTTACAAACCTGAACCTTTTGAAATTTGCCAACTGTTGCTTTAAATACTGTTTTTGTCCTAAATTTATTGATGGGGGGGGGGCTTTTGTTGCATCCGTTTAGAGTGTTCTACCATAATTCCCCCCATAAAATATAATTTAATTGAACTGTGATAAGTGTTTAAAAAAAAAATAAATAAAAAAAAAAAATAAATAAAAAAAATAAATAAAAAGTTTGTTTTTTTTTCCAATTTAAGTGAATCAACATAATTAAAATTGTTTTTGGGGTGGTGGTGGTGGTGTATATATATATATATATATATATATATATATATATACACACACACACACACACACACACGGGCTATAGCCCTGCAGTTTAACACAAAAATTTAAGAAATTTTATTTGGGGCCCATTGAATTTCCCAGGGACACACCCAAATCACCACGTATCAGCATCACAATCAAATGTACACCTAATATAGAGATCCCTTTTATATTATATTCCTGCATGTTGACATTGCAACAGCCTAAAAATATGTTAATAGTACAAGTTTTATGCCAAGCCTTAGAGTGATGAGTACAAACAGCAATAAATGATACATACTGCTGAGGCAATAGGGAAGAGATATGGGTGGTTGCAACATTTCTTCAAATCCATCATGATGTTCAGCAGAGATACTTGATTCCCTCCTTTAGAGTTGAGTGCCTCAAAATTACGTGTAAGAATATATTTGTAATATTTCCTGCCAGAAAGAAAGCAAAATGAATTTTAGCCCTCCAAATGACAAAGCACAATTTCGAACGTTTGGAAAAGAGCAGAAACTGTAGCAAGACTTACTTTTGCATGGGACTAAGTTCTACACGCACGATGAACTCACTCTTCGCTGGGATTCCTTTAAGTACGTCAGCTTTGAGACGTCGAAGTAAATGGGGACCAAGCAAATCGTGGAGTTTCTTCACTTGTTCTTCCTTAGACAAATCAGCAAATTCATCTAAAAAGCCTTGGAGGTCACTGAATGTAAAAGAAGAACATGGGAATAAGAGAAAAATCATCAGACAGAAGATTTTTTTTTTCTCCATCAAATTTCTGAACGGCTTGCACATCAAATGAGAAAAATAGCAAACAGTACCACACCAAATACCTTGTAGAATTGTTCCCCCTGCCACTGACTTCTTTTTGATGTCACAAAATACATGAGCACCTATTGTTTTAAAATTTCTTTGTATTGTGTCTATAGATTTCATAATGTAATGCATTTACATTTTGCATTGCATGTTTTGACATTGAAAGGAAAATAACAATTGAAGCACAAAATAATGAAAAACAAATACATTAATAATTTCACATACTTTAGCATTTATTGCTTGGGGAGTTCTGGGTGTACAGTTTACCTTGTAGTCTATCAGACTATGTGACCCCCCTCTGAAAACAGGGGGTATGGGCAGAGTGGCACATCACACTGTGCACATGAACTTGGTCTGGTGGCAGCGCTTCTCTGTTTGAACAAACACCACAATCTGGGCAAGATGGAATTCCACATTTCGGGCGCTTGGAGTTGATCACAATGTTGTGTTCTGTTAACACCAGCTTTTCTTTTTTTTGGGGGGGGGGGCCTTCAGTCCTCTTACCTCTCCTGTGACCTCACCTGCCTCATAGCCTTCCATCAGAGAATGTACAATGCTCAGCCTGAATTTTTCAGCATTGACTAGGTAAGCTGACTTTGCTTTCCAGATGACCAGGGAATTGCAGAAGCAGAATCCAAGTAAATAAATTTAAAAAAAAAAAAAACCTTTTTCCCCACCACTTGACAGATCAGTGCAGCATCATGTAGTAGGGTTAGCCTACTGTCAGCTCTGTCTACTTCCCCCCACCACAATGTGCTGAGAGTAAGCCTGCACAGCACAAGGCTTGTACACAATCCCGGTATGATTTTCATGTCGTTTTTGACCTTACTTCTTTTCTGAAGGTCTCGGCAGTGTGGGCAGTTGTCATCAAATTTACTGGCCTTCTGTCATACCAGGAAATATATCAAATGTGCTTGTGCGTCTGTGCGTGATGAAGGGCTCACCTGGTCAAGGTTTTACTACTTTTATTTCATTCGGCCTTTCAATTCTCACAGTGTGCCACATGCTCCTGTTCCATTTTGGGTTAAGCGGTGAAATAATTCAGGGGATGAAAAGAAAAAAAAAAAAAAAAAAAAAAAAATTGTCCATGTAAATTACATGGACCCTGTTTTGTATATTCCCTGACAGGGAGGACACAACAGTGGGCAACACCAACAGTCCTTGGTACCCGAGCTGTTTCGCAGCCCAAGTATAGCTGCCAATTATAAATGCACCCAGTTTTTGAGTCTGCTAGTCCCCAGGCTTTCAGGCCCCCCCCCCCACTTGGTTGGTTTTGCCGGCATATACATTAGCAAGCTCATCCTGCCTTTGAAAGGTATCATACTTTTGGCCACTGAATGTTCCTTTCTGGGATAAAGAGCATTTCTGCCAAAGTGACACAAGTTTGTCAGAAAATGGCCGAATCTTGTATGCTTTGTCATGTTCAGAGTAGTTCCTCGGTTTTGCACGTGTATTGTCAGAAAGATGTCAAAAGTCAGGCTCTTAGCATAATATTTCTAAAACCTGACATTTGAACACATCCATTAACAAGTATAAGTGAAATGACAGCCGCTTAGTTAGCCCCACAAGAAGTAAAATGGCTAAGAAAGCCTTCATTTTGGCGAAAGTGACTTCATCCCATATGTTTACATATGTGTAGAGACCTGCATTCGTCCCCTTCCTTTCTTTCATTTGACAAGCATATTTATTTGTCACATTGACAAATAAAGTAATTATTTCGTCGTTTATAAATAAATGAAATAATTTGCCTTCAGAAAGGCTATTAGGCAAATTCATGGGGGGTTCAGTATGTTCCAGGAAATTAGTCAGCCCAGGATGGTAGTAGCCACTCGGTGATTTGAAGTTGTCAGTTTTCATCCTTGCCACAAGTGGGGTTGTCTTCTCCATACCCGACAACTTTACCATCTATATCCACCTGAGTAAATTCTTCGAAATCATCATTAGAGTCGGAATCAAAAAGAAACTCCTGAATAAAGGCTTTGTTCGAGGTTCCGGCGGACATTTTTGTAAACAAAAAAATCACAATGAAATTACTGTAGGTTTATTCAATGCTACACATGTGTAAAGTAGAGTTAAAAATGGTGTTGAAAACGGAAGTTTAGCCTTGTTTCAAAGGTGGGTATAAGACTATTTCCAGCTTAAAATACCAGAAATAATAATTGACAAGTGTTTATTTATAGTAACCGTGTGATGACAGAATGCACCCAGAAGACCAAAGTGAGAGAATTTCTCCAGCGACTATTGTCACCCCTGTGGTGTGGTAAAGGTTAAATGCACAAATGAACAAAATTTGAAAGCAGATTTTGATTTGACAAAGACAAAATCTGAAATTGAAACAGGCTCTAGGAAGCAGAGTCCAGTTGATCTTGGATTTTTATGACAGCACTTGACTTTGAATTTAATTAATACTGGGTTATTTTCGTCTAAGGTAGAATCACAAACATACATGACATTTTTTAAAAAATCATTATGCTTTTTTCATGCTCACAAGTGGCCATGCTGTTGGGGAATGGCTGTTTATCAAGACAGCTCTTAATCTCACTCGGCAATCTATCTGCAATTCCCCCACCAACACCACCACACACAAACTTTAGGGCAGATAGACTTGCCATTTCGTACTAGCTTTTAAACAGTTTTTTTTTTCTACTGTTACGTGTTGATAATTGTAACAAAGAAAAAAAAAAAAAAAAAAAAAAAATGATTTACCACAACACAGAGCTAAATCACAAACAAATATTTAATTTACTAAAACACAATATAAAATATATAGATAAGATTAACAATTGTGGCTTACAAAAAAACAGAAAGCACAGAATTTACGGGCGAAGTGTTACAAGGGAGAAGGAAAGGGAGTCGAGTTTTATTACCACTTTAGGGCTAGCGAAGTAATGTAAGCGCTAATAACTGGAAATCCATAAATGTGAGAATATATATTGAATAATTGGTAGTTTGGTCAATGAAAATAGTCAAAACTATTTACCAGATTGGTTCCATGTGGTTCTCTTTTGGGGTTTTTGTTGGTCGGCAACTTTTCATAGAGATTCTTTCGACTGGATATAATAATCCTTGAATCAAAAGCCAGAGTTGATACTGACAGCAATTTGTTTTCACCAACTGACAACCCTTTCCTAAAAACCTATTTTTATAGGGGGCTAACACCTAATTTGCATATTTCTAGATGTTTCTCGAATCATCTAGATTCTTCTCGAATATACTGGAATGATCTAGAATCTTCCAAACGTCCTATTTCAATTTTCTCTATTCTATATCTACTTCACGAAAGAAAACTTTTTTGTATTAACAGGTAGAACTCAGTAGAATCCCTTACTATAAATTTTAACCTTATTGAGACTTTCTTATTATGGAAATGCATCCTCGTAACACTACCCAATATCACTTGCAAAGCTAGTCAACTCATGGTAATATCAGACTGGAGAAGATGATCTCACTAAGTCAGCTGTTTTAATATTTAAAAAAAAAAAAAAAAAAAAAAATGATGAGACACAAACACTAATGCTTACAAACACTTTACATAACCAGTAAACTTTGTAACCACAGCAGTGAATGTGATAAATGTTTTCTTGAATTGGGGATATATATATATATATATATATAAAACACACTTACTTGAAGTTTTCAGGACTCATGAAGTTGAGTAAATGGAAAAGTTCTTCCAGATTATTTTGCAGAGGAGTCCCAGTCAGCAGTAGCTTGTAACCAATTTTATAAGCACTTAAAACACGGAAGAACTGAAAAGAGAAGGTAGAAAAGATATGTTTAGTGCTACAAACATTTTTAAATTCATAAATAAACAAATTTAAAGATAACCTAAAAATAGGTTTTACTCCTAATAAGAACAGTGTTATAAGTTTCATGAAAATTATATTAAGACTATGTTGTTAAAAAAAAACAGGACTAAAACAAAAAAAAAAAAAAAAAATTTACTTTTCACTAAGATAATACCTGTGAAAAATCATGGAATTATATATGAAACTGTAGAGTAGAGATGCTGAAGGTAACATCAATCAACTAGATGACAAGCTTTTTACTCGATTTAATTAAATAAATTCAGTCAAGCACTGTGGGAAGAAAGTGCTAATTTATAAACCGTGACTATTACTGTTAATAATGCAATACTTTCCCGACTGACCAAGTCCTCTAGGTCACTGGCATGTTTATGAAAAAAATAAACATGCAAAAATTTGCCTCTCTGCCAGGCGCCAATAGCCTAGGTGTTAGAATATTCGACTGATGCAAAATCAGCTGGGTCTCAGTCCCAGTTTGAAGCAACCAGATGTCTAGATACACTGATGAGCTGTGATATAGCGAAAAAGTCTGTGGATGACTATATATAATTGAATAATAGTGAATGTATCAACAATAGGAGTCATGACTCCTGTTTTTAGTTAGACAAGTCAGCCATATTGAATGAAGTGGTGTCTCTCACTTTAATATTAGTAAGTGAACAAGGATTACCTGGTAGAGAAACAAATTAATGAACATTATATAAATAAAGGATTTTTATTTAAAAGAAAAGTGCTCTATGATAATCCTTTTGGAGTGTTTGGTTCTTTTGCTATCCCTTAAGATTAAATAACCACTAAACAAATTCTGAAGGTTAAAATACTCTAAATGCTACTATTTTAAAGTAGATCATTGGGTGCTAAAAACTGTAAGATGCCTCATATATTTAACCAAATTCAGAAGTTCAGCATTAAAAAAATTTATCCCATCCCATAATTTTATATTAAAGTACAAGTTTTAGTCTTACAGGAAAGAAATAGAAAAAAAAATTTTTTTTCAAGACTAAATGCCATGACTTAAAATTAAATTACGAGGCAGAAAATTTTAAAAATTAAAACCCTTAATTTATTTTGAAAATGTGATACAAAGCTTCGAATACTAAAATCATAGCTTAAATTAGCAGCATTTTGAGTATTTTAACTTTCAAAATACTTTAAACCAATTGTTTTGTAATATTTAATGGGGCTGCACAAAAGAGTAAAGCTGTCCCTCTGAATGTATTTTCTTCAATTTGGAAACAATTTTTCAACTGTCAAGGTGAGAGAGAGAAAAACAATTGGTAATTGTGACTTACCTTTGATTGATTATTTTTCAACCTGTGAGCTTCGTCTACGACTAAAACAGCCCATTCAACAGAACCCAGCGTAGCTTGGTCAATGCTGACCAATTCATACGATGTGAGTAGAACATGGAATTTCACATTGTAGCCTTGCTTCATTTTGCAAGCCTTACTTCCACCTCTGATTGCTCCCTCATCAAATGAGAACTCGTGTTCTCTGGAAAGAAAAAGGAAAAAAAGGTTCAAAGTTTGTTTTTTTTTTTATAAGGGTTAATAAAGAATAATTTGGTCAATTTATAGATCTAATGAAAAAGCACAGTTTAGTTTGGTTTGTTTTACAGCATATCAAACTCAATGGGTTATTTAATATAGATAATTTTTATTGCTGGTAATATTTTTTTTTTTTTTTTTTCAAAAATGTATTGCTGGTAATATATAATTTTAAATGTATTGCTGGTAATAATCCCCACCCCCATTCAAATTTATTGCTGGCAATAATTGTTTTTACAAAATATTTCTGGTATTAAAACCAATTTTTATGTTTTCATAGTGTTTTGACCCCAGTTTGAGGGTTAACTATTTGCCCATAGCTGGGACCCTAACAAGTCAGGGTGAACATTCTTCAAAGCCTCTTCAAAACCTCTTGATCAAAAGCCTTGCTGTTGGACATATTTTATCGTCTTACCCAGGACGTGGATGTAGTTTATCATCATACCAAAGACAAAAAAGCCAGTATTTATAATAATAATAATAATAAAAAAAAAGTTAGTTTTAAAATTTTATCCAAATGCTTTAGTCTTTGTAAAAATGTCTGCAGAGATCAATTAGTATAATAAAGATGCATTCCAGAAGTCTTGAAAATTTATCAGGAGAGAAATTCATTTCAAAAAAGTACAAACTAATCTGACTACAATGCATTTGTTGCAACACCTCCAGCCACTTTGTGAAGGCCCCATGAAAGTCATCCAAAGTGAAGGTCTCCAGGACCTTTGTCACAGCCTCTTCCATATTCTCAATGTCTTCAAAACAACTGTCCCTGAGGATCTCCTTCAGCTTGAGGAACAACCAAAAGTTACAAGGAGAGCTATTATAGCCATCTCCTTCAATCCAGAATAACAAAAGTGGGCAGGTCAGCTTAATTAGATGTATAGTAATGATATACTAACATTACAATAATCTAGGGACAGTGATAACTGTGACTCCTTTTAAAAAAATTAAAAATAAAAAAAAAAAAATCTCAAAACTTCTGGAATGCTGTGTGTGCGTTTTAATTAGAATGTCAAGAAATCATTTACAATCAAGGCAATTACTGGGGGGAGGGGAGAAAAAAAGCTTAAATATAATGGCAAAGTTCAAAAAGAAAAAAATCTTTTTGATCAACAGCTAATTTTTAAAGCAAGACTTAACCATTATAGATTATATATATATATATATATATATATATACGAGAGAGATATATATATATATATATATAGATAGATAAAAAAAATAATGAAATGGACCAAGTCCAACAATTATTATTATACATTATTTATATAGACATAAATGCTCCGTTTATAATAAATGGTATTATTTACATTTACCAGCCTTAATGTCCAAGAAATTTTATAGAAAACATGCATCCTCCAACAGGAATTGAACCTGTATCCAACACAGAACAGTCATATAACCTGGCGTGCTATACCACTTTAGCTACAAAAGTGTGGTCAGCAAGGTCAAATTACTGCCTTTAAACTAGAAATTTCTCATGATTTCCATCAAACAGCCATATCTGCTCGAAGCATCTCAATGTAAACAATGTCATCATATATTATGAAATGGACTAAGTCCGACAATTATTTTAATATATTCTATTGTAATATATTATATTGTAATATATTATATAGACACAAATATAAGTAAATGCTCTGTTTATAATAAACAGTATTAACAACATTTATAAACTGGTATAGCATGTCAGGCTATATGATGCTTACATGTAGGATACATTTTCTATGAAGTTTCTCAGATGTCCAGGCCAGTAAATGTTAATACTGTTTATCATAAACAGAGCATTTACTTAAATATTTGGGTATATATATATATATATATATATATATATATATATATAAAGGTTCCTCCATTAGGTCACGTAAAAAAAGCAGCATATCACTATGAAAAAAGGTCCATAAATCAACAAAAACAAAGTTATGTATCAATATGTTTATGTTGTTATGAAGAGGAAAGACTAACGTATTTAATTATTTTTTGAAATTTTTTTACTTCTTCCTAGCACGTAGAAAATTTTGGTTAAAAATTGTTTTTTTTTACGACAGCACAAAAAGACTAAAAAAAGGGTTTGTTTAATTTTGCACTCCCCCCCCCGAGAAAAACACACGTTAATTTAGGAAATTCTTGCAAAAATCAAATAATTGTCGGATTTTAATGAAACGTTCAGGACTTATTCACAAATGAATGAAATTATGTGAAATTTTTTTTTTTTTTTTTTAACATGTTTCCACCCACTTACATATCTTCATGAAATTTCGAGAAATTAAATCTTCAAGCGCAGGATCTGTTTTATTAGTTATAAACAGGACTCTTTGTAGAAAGTAAATCACCATTTTTTTTTTTTTTTGTAAAACAGTACCCCATATCATAGAAAATCTGCTCTGAATTGTATATAAAAAAAAAAAAAAAATAAAAAAAAAAAAAAAAAAATGTAAAAAAGTATGACATTAATTAATTAGAAAAGCTTTCACCGGTTTTTGTAAATACGCTATACTAAGGACATTATTTTGTGAAAAAATAAAATTTTTTCGATGAATAATTTTTTCACAAATTTTTCCCCCATTTTTAAAATTTTTTTCATTAACTTAATACTTCAAAAATCGTCTAAAATTCTTTATTGCTTTTAAGCACGTAATGCAATAACGTTAATGAAAATGTAAATTTACGAATCAAAAGTCAAAGTCGTTTGACCAAATATTTTTAAAATAATTTTTTTAAAAAGTTTATTGAAAAAAACGTTCATAATTTCTACATATGGAAATGTATGCATGAAATAATCCTTAAAAAATTTTAAACAATTATCTAATTAATAAAAAACTTTAAGCTATTATCTAATTAAGAAAGTATGAAATAAAAAATAGATATTACATAATTGCTGAATAAAAATGTTAATATTTAAAAAGCACTAGTTAAAAACGAAAAACCGCACTCGCTTACTTTGCAAAATCATCCATAGTAATCTGTCATCACCTCGTCACAATTGATTTCTTTGATAAATTCAGACACATCGTTAAGAAATGTTTGGATACAAATTTTTATGCTATAAGTAAGTACTGTTTGTTTTATATCAGATTAACTTTAAATTTTCTAATTTTACTCAACGTATCAAAATATATAAATTTATTTTAGGAAGAAATTCAAAATCAAAATTTTGTTTGCTTACAAATTTCTTAAAATTTAAGAAATATAAGAAAATGGCTGCTTTTAAGAAAATTAAACAAAAATCAAACATATTTGACATTCCAATCTATATAATTTCAGTCTGAAAGACACCAAAATATGTTACTTACTGTATACAATAAATTTAATGCTTTAGCTTTCAATTGATAACATTAAGATAAAACTTTGTTTTTGTTGATTTATGAGCCTTTTTTTAATCATATGCTCCTTTTTTTTTTTTTACGTGACCTAATGGAGGAACCATCCATTTATTTATATATATATATATATATATATATATATATATATATATAATTGTTATTTGTGGATTTTTCTTCTGGATTTTGAAGGCTTTGCATTTGGGATTGTGCAGGAAATAACTGGGGGCTACAGATTTTAAAGTTCCTTAAATAAAATTCTATGACCATTTCTGACCTTATTTCAGTGATCAGAGGCCCAAATAAGAGAAATACATCCAAAACACCTTCAAACTCTTGAAACTCAACTTACTTCCTGCACAATGCCAGCCAAAGGCAAAGCCTACAAAATGCACAGAATAAAAGTACCAATATCCACAAATAATAATAATCCCAACAACCATAGAATAAAAAAAAAAAAAAAAAAATCATATATATATATATATATATATATATATTGTTGGGATTAATGTCAGATTATTATTTTTTTTTTTTTTTTGCTGGAAAAAGCTTATGTTCTCTTTAGCATTATTAGTTTGGCAAAGAAAGACAACTAAGTTGGTATCGTAAATCACATTAATTACCCTAGCTTATCACTTCCTGAATTGAGACTTGAAAAGAGTCTGCCTCTGTGCTTCTTTGTTTTATCTATATCTGTATTGGAGCCGTTTGGTATAACAGGATTTTAATTCAACTATTATTATTCTTTTTTTTTTTTTTTTTTCTTTTTTTTTTTTATACACACGCAGGGGCCTTTTTATTTTTCATACTTGTACATACATGTATGAAAATTAAAAAGGGCTCTAATACATCTATATGCCTGAGTGAATGTATATGGGCATGTATAAATTTTTTTTTTTTTTACATACAGAATCCTTCAATTAAAATCCTACAATACCAAACAGCTCCAATACAGATATGGGTAAAACAAAAAGGCACAGAGACTCTTCAAGTATAAAGTCAAGAAGTAATAAGCTAGTGTAATGCGATTTATGATACTAACTTATCCTCAGAGATCCCAAGACATTCTTCTAACACATAGTCATATGTTTCTTTTAGTCAAACTGATGATGCCAAAGAGAATCTGGTGAAATGCATCTTTGATAAAAAAAAAATTTCCACTTGTTTCATCAATAAGTGTGTGTGTGTGTGTATATATATATATACATACATACTATCTTAAAAGCTGCCCTATTGGGTGGCATTTAAGCTAGCTCTTGATTGGGCCTTTGGCCCAACAATGACACTTTATGAATTGAGTACATATTAAATTTTATTTGTCTTGAACAATATTTTACAAACAATTAACAGTTTTCATTAAAAAAAAAACAATGATAATTTGTCTATTTGGAACTTATTGCAAAGCTGCATGATAAACATTTTTGGTATTCCCATTTGGGATCAGTACAAATAGCTCGTTTCCATTCCCAACCCTTGAACAACTAACAGAGCTAGCCGTGAGAAAAGCAGGGTTCCATCAAATGAAGTCAAATTACTTTCAATGATTGTCCTTGGAACTTATTGACATGCATAGCTCACACTCACCAGAAACTGAAGTCTTTTGAACTCCAAAAGGAAGATCTGGGGGAATTAAGGGGATTCTTAGAATTAAAACTATTTCCTCTTTTCTTGGACCATTAAGAGATGAGGAAGCATCTTCTTCACAATTAACTTTGTTCCATTACAAAGTTTTGGAGGATCCAGATTTCTCAATAGCATTAACTGGTACATTTGCTTTCAGTTCCAACTTGAATAGAATTCCTGAACTCACCAAATCCTCCTGGAATTCTATCAGAATAGTTCACTGCCTGCTCTTGTTCAACCAAAGTGTCAATGGAAAAGTACTTTACGATCTCTTGGAGAAGTTTCCATTTGATGCTATCCACAACTTGATTTTTGACAGCTAATATGGCCCTCTCAAAAAGCGAGTTTAATTCCATGAAATGGCATTTAATGTTTGGATAAATATGGTTAATCAAGTCTTGGATACTTGAGACTGAAACTCCACAACCATTTGAAAGAAATATCTCCATTTTGATGGTTCCATTGCCAAGCTGCAACAGCAAATCTTCCTGGTTCAAGGTCACCTATGATTCTAACTCATGTTTTTCAGGCTGAGTCTTTAAATATCTAAGAATTTTTCAGACCTTTTCACATTAGTTATTTACTTAATGTAGTTATTTGGTGGTCAGTATGGATAATTCCAAGGAGGATGTAATCCAGAGAACTCAATGTAAAAACAGCAAATATTTAAATATTAATTATATTAAGAAACAGACAAATTTAAGGGTTCATGGGATTATAATTTATTTCCTTAGGACCAGGATTTTGGCCCTAACTCATCAATTATATATATATATATATATATATATATAAAACACGTATACTATTTTCAAGTTAATATTAATGCTAGTGAACTACTATAACAAAATGAACACAAAAAAAAAAAAAAAAAAAAAAAAAAAAAAAAAAAGGCTGACAACTGACCTGATCACCGCACGGCTATCTTTGTCTCCTACATAAGTGACAACATACAACTCTGGAGCCCAGAATTCAAATTCTCTCTCCCAATTGATAATGGTTGAGAGGGGTGCACTAACAAGGAAAGGGCCTCGAGAGTGACCCTAAAAAGAAAAGGAAAAAAATACATCATCCAAAATCATTTCAAAGAGAACAAAGAGGATAAAAAACTAAATTTAGTCACCAATTTCTTTTGCTAAATATTCACAAAGAGGGAGAAAGCAGCTTTTTAAAAGCATCTTTTAATCCTAAAGCACCTGACAGTGAATCTATGATAGATAATATTCAACATTTATCATTTGACATCTGTCTATATTTCTGAGATAAGGTATTGTAACTATTTATTTTATGACCCAGTGGAAGTAATCCCGTGACTTGGCCTAAAGAGTTGCATTCAATACCTGGCCACAGATGAACAAAAACTTGGAGAGTTGAATTATTAAAGGGAAATAAGTAAAATTGAGATATCTAGAAAAGGCATGGCATGTGGAACTATAACAATCTACCCCAGTGGACAAAAAAGGGTTCAGTTTGAAATTCCAATATATATCACCTGAAGAAGGCCAGAGAATAGTGAATATGAAAAAGATGAGCACAAAATGTAAATATTTATGGTGCATGCATCAATTTTATGCATTCTGTAAATTAAAGAATGCTAGAACGGCAGAGGATATTACCTAAATTGAAATTTTTGTATTTTCTCATTTCATTGTTATTGAAGGAATTTGGCAGGGGGGGGGGGGAACAAAAAAAAAAAAAAAAAAAAAAAAACATACTTCTTTGAACAAAGAGTAGAGGAATGTAATCGTTTGAATGGTTTTGCCAAGACCCATTTCATCAGCCAAAATGGTGTCGGTGCCATTGGCCCAGGAATAGCGCAACCAGTTCAAGCCTTCCAATTGATAGCCATGTAAAGTACCACCAGTTGAGTCAATGTATTCTGGCTGAATATCCTGTTTCTTTCGAAGCTGGAAGAAAATGCAAAGGTGAACATCAATTTATCTGACAGCAGCCATCACAGTGAAACCAAAAGCTTGTATGACAAATCAGCAGTCTTAATATTTCTAAAGAATTAATAGATTTTTAATTAAACATATTTAATACTTCAAACATTATTATAGTGGATACTTGTATTTGAAATAATTACTCCATTTTTATTTTAAGTGAGGCCGAGAGACATATTACAGTTTAAAGTCAAAGATAAAAATGGTGTGTAATTGAAATACATGTATCCACTATAATAACATTTGAAGTAATATGTATTGCCTCTTGTTAATCAAGTACAGAAATTTGAGGGCCAAACTTAGGAAGTGAAAATGGTTTTGACCAGTCATTCATTAACTCAGTTCATGGAGAGAGAAAAAAAATATATTAAAAGAAAGAGGAATAGTAAACAAGCAAAAAAATTATTCACCAGACAGTAAATCAAAAAATATTTTAAAAAATTATTTTCTTCCCTCACTTTTAGGCATTGTCCATACTTATTTTGTCTTCATTTGAGCTCTGAAGAGTAATACCCAGTTGAGCCCTTTTCTGTTTTTTAATATTTAATTCACTACAGTGCATAATTTTTTTTGTTGCTTATCTTTACTCTTCCTCTGCTCTTGTTTTAATGTTTGTGTATATATTAATATTTGCTTTTTAAAAGTCATGTTTTTAAAGCTGTATAAAATTTAATTTCTTCAAAGTTTAAACAAGTTTTGATAAAATCTACAGATAAGTCGTCTTGCATTTTGTTTTTAAAAAGTTTCTCTAATTGGCAGTTTGTTAGTTTCCATATTTTAGCATTGAAAATTTGAAGGAATTGGCTGAAGTTCAGGTTAAGGTTCTGAGCATTTGAATGTCTTCAGTAATTATCAAGAAAGAAAACAGATGAAATTCAAAGAGGGTCATAGCTTGCATCTTTGGAATAGGAATTTCCAAACAGATTCAAATTCTCAAAATCCACTCTGCTATGGTCACCTGATACAAGTTTCAAGAATCTTGAAATATCATGCCCACAAGAAAAAAAAAAAAAAAAAAAAAAAAAACACACAACAACATTCAAAAGAATCAAAATACAATACAGACTTTAAATTTTTATTCATGATGGAAAAAATGCTAGGGCCATAAAAACAAACTGTGAAACACTTCCTTTACATATAATAATCTGCTAATAAGGAAATCATATGAGCATTTGCTGCAGAGATAATTCTTCAAAGAATTGTGTTTTATAGCATTCATTTGAGGAAAAAAAATTATGGGATTGGCCACTTAATTTCCCTTGGATTAAAAGGCACTATTTCAAAAACATTTCTCCCCAGGTAGAAGTAATCCCCTAAAAATAATGGTAAGAAATTGCAGAATCATTTTTAACTTACATCAGTGGTTGGGTAGAGAGGTGCTGTTGTTCGAGTTGGAGTGTCAGAATCTCTCTCTTTGCCATCCTTGTTTTTCTTGCCCTTCACTTTACTCTTCTTTTTCATGTCATCTCTAGAGCCATACATCATAGCCCTGGAGTAAAGGAAGAGAGAGAGAGAAATGGTCAGATTTCAACAAGAGACAGACAATCACTTCATTTCAGACGTTCATGAAAGATTAATGTTATTAAAAACCTTGATTTTCATTTCAAATAAAAATAATAAAGTAGCATCAAATATCACCACAAACTTCTCTTCGTGAATAATAATAATTATAATAATAAAGAGAAGACTGCAATTTATGAAAAGATAAGAAAAACAGTGTTTAACAATGTGAAACAATATGTCAGCAGAAGATCTTCAAGTTATATTTAAACAATTTTTTTTCAAAGATAAAAATATATAAAATCTACAAAAAATTGTCTTTATACAAACATTGCTTGTCTTGTAATGAAAAAAAAAAAAAAAAAAAAACTGTCCTGGTAATGAACGTGTCAAAATGGATGAAACATTGCTAGCATAAAGGCATGAAACTGAAATGTGCTTAATAGGAGGGTGATCTTGTAATTTTCCATTAGTTGATTAGTTACTAAGAGGAATCAATCAAACAGCTTGGTATAAATCTTATGGAACCATCATTTTGCTCATTCCCCCAGGCCAAGAAGTTAGCAATTTGCATACATAACTATCCTTTTTAAGCATTTTAAGGGTCAAAAGGTCGGTAGATTCTGAATATTTTTTCAGAATGTGTACCTTAAAAGGTTTGATGAAATTAGTCATTTGTAATAAAATAATGTTCTGCAAGCTCCGTTATGTTTGACATTATACCTGTGTCCGTTGAATCTTAACTTTTTTTTTTGTTGTACAACTCGCATAAATCAAAGCCTGGTTTGATACATTGGGCAGCATATAATAATCAGTACAAATTTCTGTAGAAATTGTGAGGTTTCTCTTTGAATTTGTGATAGAATTAACTTGACTCATCTTGTTGCACAACACACAAGGTTTTCCCCTTCTGTCAGGATTTTCAGCCATACAATGATCTGAAACTCCAATGTTTTGTGTGTGGACACTTACATTTGGTAAAATTTGTCCGTTTTTATTTCTTTTGAAAGAAACTATAGACTTGATTTAGGTGGGTTGCACATAAAAAATTGTTTAAATATAACGAAGACCTTCTGTTGAAATATTGCTTAACAGTCACTTTTCTTAAATTGCATTCTCTTAACTATTATTACTACTACTATCAAGAAAATATTATTTTTGAAAATACTATTATGAAAAGTTGAATATTTTGTTTGTTACTACAGTGTAACCCGGATATAAGAGAGTTGTTGGGACAGGAGAAGAAGTCTCTTATATCCGGGTTTGGTCTATTTTGTTTAGGTAAGTATGGCTCTAATTTGGGACCAGAGAAAATCTCTCTTATATCCCGGTTACACTGTAGTAATAATAGTAACAGCAAGAAAGTAGTTAAAAAAGAATTCAAATGCCATCAATATAAAGACTTTGCAACATCACTGTCTAGTTTGTTAAAAATTGTAAAATATCCCCAAAGTAACTGAGGTTTAAATGATTTTCAGAATTATCCTATATAAAGGCTATAATAGATGTAGTAGTAGTAGTAAAAAAAAAAAAAAAAAAAAAAAAAGTTCCTTAAGGATGCTCTCCACAGATTTGTTTTTTGTTTTTTTTATCTGTTAATTACCATACCTTCTTAGGCAAGATAATGGAGCAGTTCTCTGGTGCTCCCACCAGTTTGAAATTTAATTTTTCTTCTCTTAACCCTTGATGGCCAGAAATGCGTAAATGCATCTGCAAGTTTCACACACCTTAATGCACCCGCAATCAAGTTGCATTGTATTTCAGTACACAGTGTTAATCATCACATCAACTAGAGGTGGCGATATCTACAAATTTCACAACCAGTCATACCAAGGAAACTAAATTTGGTATCATTTGAAAGAGAAATCAATTTACTTTCTCATAAAATCCACTTGATTTTCAACGTGTTTTGATTTGGTGTCAGTGCAATTCAACTGACATAACAGTCAGATTTTTCAACAATTCAATCAGGACTCCAAGGATTTAACAATAATGAAATTTCTTATGGGCTGATAAGGTTGGACTGGCTGAACGCTCTAAGGCTAGAGAGAGTCCAGTTTATCACACCATTTAACTTATAGTTTGGCTTGGGAGAATAGATGCATTCATGGCTCTTGCCAAGAGCAATGGTGGAAAAGTGAACACAAATTGACTAAGCAGGAAGTTGAACTTGGCTTCTTAATTCCAGGTCCCACACTGACTGCAAAAATCTTTTTCTAATAGAACATCGAAAAGCCATTTTTCAGTGGGGGGGGGGGGCATGGATTTACCTGAGGTTTTCATAATCATCAACATATTTTTTCCAGTCTAGATTCAAATCTTTAAGTGTATCTTCGCACTCCCAGGTGGATTGATCGTAAGGTAGATCTCGCCATTTCATTAAGTACCACACTTTTCCATCACGGGTCACTCTGTAACAAAATAAAAATAAATGAATAAAAAAAATAAAAAAAATGAATGCTCATACATTTTATACACATTTTCTAACTATATGTACATATGTATTTGTGGACACCTTGAGGCAGTATAATGGTTAGCAAGTTTGTCTCACGAGAACAATTATGACTGAATAGTGAGTTCAATCTTTACTGGATGCCCCATACTTTCGGCCTTGTGCCACATCTAAGCTACGCTTGGAAAAAAAAAAAAAAAAAAAAAAAAAAAAAATCACTATACATATGTATTTGTACATTTTACATTCTGGTGCACAATAGATCAAGAAAAGCTAAAAGGTACTCCAATGTAAAGAGCAGAAGCATACAAGTTACAAATCTAATTCTATGGAGACATTTGCCTAAAAAATTTTACAGCTGTCCAAAAATATGAACACTATATAGGAAGAATATTATACAAAAAAAAAAAAAAAAAAAAAAAAAAAAAAAAAAAAAACAGAACTTGTTTGTCTTACCCAGGATGCCGGATGTAGTTTCCATCAAGAATGAATCAAATAACATTGCCAAATAAATTTTGGTCTTCTTTCATGTTACTTCAATGTTTAACCATACATCTCCCCACCACTCACAACTAAAACCAGTTTTCTCCCCTCCTACATTTTCTTTAAGAAAAAAAAAAAAGAAAAAAAACACACACACACACACACGGGGGGGGGGGGGGAGACAAAAAACGAAAACTAACAAATAGTATTATGCACTTACTTGTGGTTGATTGCTCTGTGGACCTGCAACCACTCTGGCCGCACACCGTATCTGTAGAACCTCTCTTCCAGGTTATCAGAATTGTCCTGGTCACTGCGTTCCTTCTGGCCATATGTGCTGCCATCTTCCAGTGGTGGAGGTTCATCCATATCATTTTTGCGCATGTAATTTCGATACATAGCAGGATGATACACATCCAACTGAAAAAACAAAATCAATGAATATCTAGTTTTGATTCTTCTGACAAGTGTTGAACTAAATAATTAATAATTAGTCAAATAGGTAAACTCATGAGGAAAATATTTTTTCAGTATAATCTACTTCCTCAATCTAATCATATACAGTGAAAAAAAAATTTCAGACCAAAATCCAGCCACTAACCAGGCTAAGTTAGACTTGTTGGTTTACTCTTGTAAGCTTACTAAGATTTTTAATGTTTCAAAATTTGTAAACCTGCAGCATTAAATCAGCCAAATTCAAATTTGTTAAATAGAAAGAAATTGGTTCGATGCATTGGGTCATTTAAATGTAAAACAACAATTAAACTGAGCATATTTCCAAAAAGAAACTTTAAGCTTATATTTCAACCTTCCCTTAAAAGGCATATCGTAGCTGTGGTTGTATGGGGAGTAACAACCTGTTTGAAGAACACTTTCAGGCTATATAGTCTGTATATAAAAAAAAAAAAAAAAAAAAAAAAAAAAAAAATCTAGCTATGGAAACAAACATCCTACTTAAAAATCCAAAACATCTTTAATCAGCATGAACCTGTTAAGTTTTACTTTTAATTACACCAGTTTAATCAGACTATGTCAATTCGAACAAATCATGACAAAAAGCAAAGCTGAAATCAAAAATTTAATAAATTGTTTTTTTAAGCCTGTCACTGCATTCAAAATAAATATTTCATATATTTTTTTTTTTTTTAAATCAGCCAAATTCATTTAGAGTCTTTCTTTTATCACTTTTGAAGATCTGCCAGAAATGAACAGTGTGGAATACCTACTTACAAAAGTGATAAAAACAAAAATACTCTAATTCGGTTGATTTTAAACAAAAGAAAAAAATTCTCAAATTCCCAGCACCCCGTATGCATATGTAGTCCTACCAATATACAATGCATAATCTACCAGTTGGGCAGATATATTTCTTCTAACAAGGCGTTGTGTCACATTCCAGTCCTTGAAATCCATAAGCAGGATCCAACAGTGATAAATCTGTTCATCTTGAAAATGGTCAGCATGCATATTTCACAGAAGATACTGCTTGAAACAGAGTTGAGTATACACCAGAAACCACTTTGACAGCTTTCTTCAAATTATGCCAAAGTAACCTGTTTGCACAAACACTGTCATATGTTGAGGTTTCCTTCTACTACACCTGGACACACAATACAGGATGTTCCAAAAGTCAGGCAACAATTGGCAGAAAACGTACACTTGTGAAATAGCAACCAGTGAAAATTTGCATATCAACTTCCATAATTAGACCAATAAAATTTCTTAATATATTGTTACATACAAAAACAGGATTTCATTTAAAATATAAAATTTACAAGGTTATCAATGGTAATGCGATTTTTGAAACACCCTGTAGATGGAGCAGGTGCAAACAAGGAGCACAAGTTGAGGGCTGGGGAGGGGGTTGGGAATGCCATCTTCAGAAGCAGAACCATCAATGTGTACCCCAATCAGCAGTTGTGCTTCTTTCTGCATTTGCTGCTGCACACTGTCAGAAGTCCTACATCATTCACAAACTTGTAAAGACATAATAGAGAAGTTTCTACGACTTATGGAGCATGGACTACTAGAGGACAATACCCACTAAGATCAAACACTATAGGAGGCAGCAGTCAACAGAGCACCAAATCGACTGTGTCAGCTATTTTCCATTATGTTGATGACATGTGGCTTGGGTGAACATCTCAAGCTTTGGGCAACCCACAAAACCAGCATAACAGGCAAGATCCTACAAAGAGCAGAAACTGTCACATTCAATGGTGCCATTTACAATGAGGCATTAACTGACCTGGACACCCAAGTGCAAGCTATGTGAGGTCAAGGAACTGCCAGATTTGCCCTACCTCAACCTGAGCAGGGAGCAAACAATCTCACAATTGAATACATGCAGGAGATCAGCTATGACACAGGAAATTATGGCATATATAGCAGATAACAAACACAAACTGCTGAAAGACCAACTGGGTGTTTGTAACACGATTATTTCAAGCATTGAAGGTGAAAGAGGAGATCTATTCTTCCTCAATGTCTGAGGTGAAACTGACAAGAAATTTATTATTAACCCACTTCTGGCTAAACTGTGCCAAATGAAACGCATTGCTCTAGCAGTGGTGTCAAGTAGAATAGCTGCAACCCTGCTAAGTGGTGGCCACACAGCTCATTCATGCTTCAAACTCCTTTTGGACCTGTTCAAGAAAGAGAGGGTAACCTGCAACATCAGTCATTGTTCTATAAAAGGCAAACTACTCTGTGATTACAAGTCAATCATCTGGGCTTAGGCGACAATGAGCCATACGAGTTCCTTTCAGGCTCTTGACATGGCACTTCAGGATCTTAGACAAAACATTGCTCATGGAAATCTTGCTTGCAGAGATGTTAAACCTTTCTAGTGATTCTGAAAGGGACAAGAACTGACAAGATAAACACCAGTATAAAGTCTTCCTACCTGTGGAGCAGTGTGAAAAAGCTAAGACTCAACCAACATGAGAGGGTAGCTCAATGGTGATGAAGAAGCTGGTACTTTTTCTTAGCAACTATTGGATGTTGGTAATGGCACTTTGGTTGGCAAGCAGGATGGCCTGGTCAGTTTGCCTTTTGGACATATGGTATCTGATTTAAAACAAACTAATGACTAAGATGTTTCCTAACATGAGGAATCAGTTTACAGACCATAAGTGGCCGAGGAATCAGTTTACAGACCATAAGTGGCCGAGGAATCAGTTTACAGACCATAAGTGGCCGAGGAATCAGTTTACAGACCATAAGTGGCCGAGGAATCAGTTTACAGACCATAAGTGGCCGAGGAATCAGTTTACAGACCATAAGTGGCCGAGGAATCAGTTTACAGACCATAAGTGGCCGAGGAATCAGTTTACAGACCATAAGTGGCCGAGGAATCAGTTTACAGACCATAAGTGGCCGAGGAATCAGTTTACAGACCATAAGTGGCCGAGGAATCAGTTTACAGACCATAAGTGGCCGAGGAATCAGTTTACAGACCATAAGTGGCCGAGGAATCAGTTTACAGACCATAAGTGGCCGAGGAATCAGTTTACAGACCATAAGTGGCCGAGGAATCAGTTTACAGACCATAAGTGGCCGAGGAATCAGTTTACAGACCATAAGTGCCCGAGAAACCGTGCCATTTTAGATCCAAAGAATGTGGTAGTTCAGGATTTGAATATCAAACTCCTGAAACAGTTGCCAGGTGAGCATTGTAGCTACAATTCCATTGACATTGTACTAAAGGCAGATGAAACCATGAATTATCCAGTTGAATTTTGAAATGGCCTAACACCAGCAATCTTCCCACCTCAAGATTGGAGCACCATTGATGCTGCTAACTTTGCAATGGCACACAACTTACAATTAAGATGATGCCAACAATCTTGGAGGCAACAATTCTGACTGGAAAAATAAATGGCAAGGCTTTATTCCTAAAATTCCACTTATTCCCTTGGCTATGACTTTCCAGTTCAAACAACTGCAATTTCTGGTGAAACAGAGTTTTGCAATCAACATTAACAAAACTCAAGGGCAGTCCTTGGATGTGGTAGACCTTAATGTTGCAGAACCGGTTTTCTCCCATAATAAACTTCATGTGGTATGTTCAAGAGTCAACAATAGTAATCATTTCTTTTATACTCCACACGGAAAGACCAAAAATGTTTATCAAGAGGCTCTGCAAACTTGATAAGAAACAACCAATCAATTAGATGTTTATGATTTAACTGTAATATTTGTCAATGTTATAAATCTTTTGTTAATCTGTTATCCTATTTGTAAATTTATATATAAATCTATTTGCAGGTCTATTGTGAAACCATAAATCAGTCTACATGTACCCCTACTGTAAATTCATTTTAACACTAGCCCTCTAAATGACTATATTCTCTGAATGCACAAAAGCCCTATTCAGAAATACTTTGAATTGTCACTTTCGAATAACTGAAGAAATGCTTTCTCAAATTCATTTCCATTTACAAAGTGCTTACCTGCAATTCAGAAATCCAGCTGCAATGCCAATAGGACATGTCCTGCCATTTGATAAAGAATTCCCGAGTGGGTTTGTGTTCCTAAGCAGGAGTAAAGGAGAGAGAGAGTGGAGAAAAGAAAGTGTTCATAAAAATCAATACAACCATTAAAAACAATAACAAAATAATTTTCCAAGACAAAGAAATATTTTATTTCCACAAAAGTTTTGCTTATTCATATGTAATCCTTCCATAAAAAAGGGAATATATGACTTCCTTACTTATTGGCATTTATATGCTTCCAAAGTGGCACTTAATGAGAGGCAACTTTTACAAGACATACTTTTTAAACAAACTTTATTTTCAAACATTTTAGGTAGAAATTGATTAAACTGTAAGTAGACTAATGAAAATGCAGTGATGCAAACTAAGTCTACAATGTTTGATTTCAATATACAGCTAACATTTTTTTACTCTTTTATATCAATTTAAATCTTATTGAAAGCAATTTCTCAAATTATTCTTTATCAAAATCAAAGATATTGGCTACAGATAGTTTGCAATTAATACAGATGTCTCAGACAGTCGCCAAAATTTATCCCCCAAATACTCTTTTCACTAAAATTATGTCATAAGTAAAATTAAAAAAGGAGGCCCAATACTTGAGCAAATATACTTACTGTTTTCTTTTCATTGTGGTGTGTGTGATCTAACTCATCTTCCCCTGCTTTGGGGGGTTCGGACCATCTCCAGGTGAGAATTTTGTGAACTTTTCCTTTTAGAGGTTCACACTGTATCAAAAACAAAGCAAATAAAAATGAATTATCCAGGTTTTGAGTTACAAATTGAAGATAGAAATGTTCATAGAAATCAAAGACTAGAACACAAGATGATCAAAATGGTCCCAAACTAAGAAAGTGAATGCCACCAAATGGGGGAATGCATTCAACACAAATATCAGTTCATGTCTTTATTAGAGCAGAGAGTCTAATAATAGCAGCAGCATCAACAGTAGAATGAGAAAATTTAAATGCCAGTAAGTGACAGAATCATTCAAGGAGACTACTTTGACCTGCTATAGCAGCAGATCCATTAATTATGGGGAGACTACATTGATCTGCTATTATGGGGGAAACTGGGCAATATCTGTTCTTGTCTCCATGTTATGTCATACAATCCTGCCTCTTGGAGGAGGGGGGGTAGTTAAAGAAAGCACGAGAGAATCACATTTTTTTTTGGGGGGGGGGTTGCTCCATTTAAGTTTTTGAGAGGTTTATTTGTTCAAACCAGGACATGTTTCATTTGCAAATAAAACTGCTGCAGAGCAAATATCTCCAAAGTGTAGAAACATATGTGCAATCTACATTTCTTTGGAAAAAAAAAAAAAAAAAAAAAAAAAAAAAAAAAAAAAAAAGACAATAAACAAATAAATTCTCCTTGAAAACTGTCAGGTAGAATATGCAATTACTAAAATTACCTTTTCATTTCATTGTTTTAAAGAAGGGTTTTTAAGATTTTCATAATTTATTAAGATTGTCCATTTGAAAGATTTTGAAAACAGAAACAGAGCAAAAAGATAAACAGCTGCTGCTATTAAAAAAGCTCACCATGTTCAGAGTATGAACAGGAAGAGGGGGGGAGAGTAACCCATTGTATAGTTTATCAGTTTTAAACCATAAAGTATGTCAAATCATTCACATTCTAATGCATCCATAGTAGTAGTAATAGCCGATGACTTATCAAGCTTCATATATCTTTGTAATAAAGGCACATATTCTCAAGATATAATTCTTTCAATGTAAAGAATTTAAATTTAGGCACTATTCAGAAATATTATCAAATTCCTATCTAGTAAAGAATTCAGGTCATCCTAAATTTAATGAATACATAAGACTTGTTCCTAAATAATTATCCAATTGTTTTTAAAAATATCTGTGCCAAAAACATTGTCCATCAGTTCATCATCACAGGCTCCATAATCCATTGACGTCAACACCTGCTAATGGAGGCCAACCCCCGAGGCCAGTTTCAATTCAGAGTTTTCCTTCTATACTCGTCACCAACCATGGCTGTAAGACAGTCTGTCATGCTATTTATCCATAGCTGGGGAGAGAAGAGATGAATTCATACCTTTCCCAACAGTATTAAAATGTAAGTGAATATAATGAACTCTGATGAAATTTGAACTCGGCTCTCCAATTCCTTTGTCTATTACTCCCCCCCTACACGCTCATTAATAGTGAAATAGCATTATCCCAACTATTAACCTTTACCACGCTAATTTCTTTCTAGAATTGTTCTCCCAGCCATAGCATTTTTTTTTTTTTTTTTTTTTTTTTTAAGGCTGCAAAAACATGAACACCTACTGTTTTTTAAAGTTGTTTGTATTGTGCATCTAGATTTTAATTTTTGTACACTAATAAAAGAATGAATAATATTTTGATGTAATGCATGAATGTAAGTTTTGACATTGATAACAAAAAAATACATTAAAAATTACGTAATTCAATGTACTTTCACTTTTATTATTCCTTGTGGAGAAAAAAATCACTAAAAAGGCTTTCATTTTGTCAAAAAAGTGATGCGTTTCCTCATGTTTACATACAAGACGACACTAGAATTTGTTTCCTCTTTCTTTCACCTGACTCATTTGTCTCATTGACGAATAAAGTTATTATTTCGGTGTTTATAAGTAGACAAAATATTTCACCTTCAGAAAGGCTATCAGATATCAATATTGATGGTAGCTAGTAGCTTCCATAAAATTACTCAGGCATAGATGACAGTAGCCACTAATGGTCATCGTCGCTTTCCTCCATGTCACTAGCGTGGTTATCTCCAACCACGTCACCATCAATATCCACTAGAGTAAAGCCTTCAAAATCATCAACATAGGGCTAATGAAATAAAAACTCCTGAATAAAGGCTTTGATGTGGCCATTTTTGTTTACAAAAAAAAAAAAAAAAAAAAAAAAAAAAAGTGGGTTTAATCTATGTTACACCTCATGTAGAGTCTATAAGAACTCAAAATAGACTTGGAAAATGGAAGCTTAGCCTTGTCCCAAAGCAGTAATAGGTGATTTCCAGCTTAAATTACTGGAAATAACTGTTGACAAGTGTCTATTTATACCAACTGTCTCAGGAGACAAAAGTTGCCAACGGTAGTAAGGGAGAGAATGCTATGGCAACTATTGTCGCCTGCAGTGTGATAAATTTTAATGACCACAGTAAGCCATGAGGTTTTTCCATATTGCAATGGTTACCTTGTCAAGGCAGTTAAAATTCTTGAAGGCATCACACACACATTTGTGTCTCCACATTAACATCAGTGATAAACACCAAATTAAAGTTGGGATCAGTAGTGACCAGAATTTCTGGTTATTATCAATGAGGAAAAACATTTTAAAAGATTCTAAAGCGACTCATTTTTATTCAAAACTGAACAAAATGATCCTTTTTCAAAATGAAGGAGTTATATCAAAGTTTTATATAGATGGCATGGTTCATGTAATATCCCCATCTTATAACTTGCTGCTCATATTACCAAAAGCCTTCAAAATTCTTGTTGACTGTATCTAAGGAATTGAAAATCTTCAGTTACTTTTGTGAATGATCAAAACATGTTTTAATGAAGAGGTGAAAACCTTTCAGCACCAAATAAGTTTCAAGAGAATTCTTAGAGATTGAAAGACAAATTCTAGAATTTCCATGTCTTTAAAAAGAACACATTCTTTCCAACATCAGATGTCTTGTCAAATAAATTTTAGTAAAAATTTCCATTTCAAATTACTAGTGTTTCACTAGATAAAGTCATATTCACTGATATTTGTGTCAAAGCAGAAATAATTAAAAAAATATTCAAGTCTGACAATTTTAATATTTTTCATCAATACTTACCAAAATAATCTTTTTATAGATAAAAAAAATTAAAAAACTGAAGAAAATATCAGAATATTAGCAGCCATTTTTCCAGGCTGTTAATATTTCACACCAAACGTGATAAAATCCAATGGAGAAAATAAAAATTTAAAATGTAAAAGGGTTTTTACTGAAAACCCGTCAAGTTTGCTACACTATTTTCAACACCTTTCAGCCAGCTTTGGTTCAACCTTGAAGTTGCACAACCACCCACCTACACCGAGCTTCTTCCACACCAAAGAAAATGATCAGTAAAAATAAAATCCAACAACAAAAAGGGGGGTAAGTTTATACCAATTAAGTTGACTGTTCAAAAGAAACTGCTGAGTATACGAGATTTTTCTAAGTTTCAACCCAACCCTCAAGTTTAAAATTCCTCAATGCCAAAGAAATATTTTTTCCAATTCCAGTTTGTAAAGACATGAAAAATGCAATTCTTTCATAATATTTACAGTTCTGTTTTTGTCGATCCAGCACATGACTTAAGACGACAATGGAACATCAATTAACATTCCTTAAACAAAGTATGATATTCCTAAAAGCAGTCTACACGTACAATGTAATTATGCATTCATTTCACCAAGGTATCACCATTTTTCACCTCTTTTCTTTGAAAATTTATGCCTGCAGACACAGCACTATATTTGGTTTGTCCTTCATTTGGCAACAAATATTTCAAGAAATGACAACCTCCTGAATCCTAGTTGCCAATTAGTCATTAAGACTCAAATTATGAATGATGATGCTCGTATCATTGAGCAAAGTTTAAATCAATTGATGAGGCCTACTGTTAACAAGTTATGGCTTTCAAAAATTATTTGGTTTTGTGTCAAATATTTAACTATATATGACTTTTTTTTTTACCTTTTTCACTATGCAACAAATTAAAAGATTTTAGTCATTCTGTAAAAAAAAAAAAAAAAAAAAAAAAAAAAAATGGACATAAGCAAAATTTGCCATGTGTCATTTACAAAAGAGATTTAGCTGATCTCTCATTATGTCAGATAAACATCTGAAAAAGGACTCAGAATTTTATTAACAGGTGAAGCCTTATAGGTATTCATCTTGCAGTTTTTTTTTTTAACTTAGGATATATATATATATATCTATCCTAATTTTTTTTTTCTCTCAAATGGTGAGAGTAGGTTATTAATAGCTTGAATAACTGGAATAAAAACAGAAACAAGAGCAAAAGAATTACTGTATATAAGGCCTAAGTTTCCCTGGTGTGGAAGAAACCATCCTTTTATTGCAATAAACAATTCTACTCTTGGCAGAAATAAAATCCAGTTTGAACAATTTCAATTCAAAAACAGTCATGGGACCAGTCACCAAAAAAATAAAATAAAAATACCACTTTGATCTAAATGTTATCGAATAATTTTTTTTTTTTTTTACATTGGATATTAATTAAAAAATAAAATTAAAATAAAAGACTCCAACAGCAACAAATTTGCAGAGCCTGATTTTTTCAAAGAATTGTCCCATGCTGTGAACTAAGGTGGGTTTATTGATTAGACATTACACCATCCTTATACACCGGGATCACAGATGATTGTCTCAACATGAAGCAAAACATTAAACCGCCAACACTAACTAATGCCTTCACTGCCACTATATATAATAAATTTAAAAAAAATGAACATAAAAGCAACAAACTTCATTACAAATAATCCATCTTTTGCCAATTAATGTCTCACCTTGCCTCAGCCAAACGAAAAGCAATTACAGCTAAATTTAGTTGTTTCAGAGAGAGAGAGAGAGAGAGAGAGAGCAGATCCAACCAATTTTACTTTTATTTACATTCAAACTAATATACTCATTTCAGCCACTGTGTGTCCCCAGACTTCTTCAGATGTCTGTTGATCCAGATTTGAACATTTTATTTAATCTACATGCAACTGAACAGGACTAAAAATAAGACAAGATATCTCTAGACATGAACAGTGGAACAAGAACAATCTACCCACTGTAGATTAAATAAAGGGCTCAGTTCAGAATTCCATAAAGGTTACCAAGATTGACACACATCCAAAGAGGGACCAACAGCACAATAGCCAAAACATTGTGATAGCAAAAGACGAGAAGATTATTTACATTTGGACTAATGATAATGCCTCATTCCAGAAATTCAAACGAATTTTTGCTTTTAATTTACATAATGGTAAGAACACGGAATAGGTGTACGGCAGACAAACAAATTCTAAATTATGCTTGATTGACGGCAAGTGAAGACATTTACATGCCAAAGAGAGGGAAGAGTCGTGTGGGGAGTGAAAGAGTTGAGCCGGAGCCTAAAAGGCATTCATACAGCAGCTGTAACAAAAAGAAAGAAACATCAGTATTGGAGAGGGGGGGGGGGGCACAAAGCTGCCATTCTTTTTCCTTTGCAAAAATCTGCAAGGCCAAGATGTAAAAAAAAAAAAAAAAAAAATTTCAATAATTAAAACAAAGAATGCTAGAAATAAAAAAAGCCAAATAAGATTATTAACAAGACAAATTGGAAATTTGAGAGCAATAATAAAAACATGGGAGAGAGAGAGAGACAAAGAGAGAGAGAGAGAGAGACAAAGAGAGAGAGAGAGAGAGACAAAGAGAGAGAGAGAGAGAGACAAAGAGAGAGAGAGAGAGAGACAAAGAGAGAGAGAGAGAGAGACAAAGAGAGAGAGAGAGAGAGACAAAGAGAGAGAGAGAGAGAGACAAAGAGAGAGAGAGAGAGAGACAAAGAGAGAGAGAGAGAGAGACACAAAGAGAGAGAGAGACACAAAGAGAGAGAGAGACACAAAGAGAGAGAGAGACACAAAGAGAGAGAGAGACACAAAGAGAGAGAGAGACACAAAGAGAGAGAGAGACACAAAGAGAGAGAGAGACACAAAGAGAGAGAGAGACACAAAGAGAGAGAGAGACACAAAGAGAGAGAGAGACACAAAGAGAGAGAGAGACACAAAGAGAGAGAGAGACACAAAGAGAGAGAGAGACACAAAGAGAGAGAGAGACACAAAGAGAGAGAGAGACACAAAGAGAGAGAGAGACACAAAGAGTGAGAGAGAGACACAAAGAGTGAGAGAGAGACACACACACACAAAGAGTGAGAGAGAGACACACACACACAAAGAGTGAGAGAGAGACACACACACACAAAGAGTGAGAGAGAGACACACACACACAAAGAGTGAGAGAGAGACACACACACACAAAGAGTGAGAGAGAGACACACACACACAAAGAGTGAGAGAGAGACACACACACACAAAGAGTGAGAGAGAGACACACACACACAAAGAGTGAGAGAGAGACACACACACACAAAGAGTGAGAGAGAGACACACACACACAAAGAGTGAGAGAGAGACACACACACACAAAGAGTGAGAGAGAGACACACACACACAAAGAGTGAGAGAGAGACACACACACACAAAGAGTGAGAGAGAGACACACACACACAAAGAGTGAGAGAGAGACACACACACACAAAGAGTGAGAGAGAGACACACACACACAAAGAGTGAGAGAGAGACACACACACACAAAGAGTGAGAGAGAGACACACACACACAAAGAGTGAGAGAGAGACACACACACACAAAGAGTGAGAGAGAGACACACACACACAAAGAGTGAGAGAGAGACACACACACACACAAAGAGTGAGAGAGAGACACACACACACACAAAGAGTGAGAGAGAGACACACACACACACACAAAGAGTGAGAGAGAGACACACACACACACACAAAGAGTGAGAGAGAGACACACACACACACAAAGAGTGAGAGAGAGACACACACACACAAAGAGTGAGAGAGAGACACACACACACAAAGAGTGAGAGAGAGACACACACACACAAAGAGTGAGAGAGAGACACACACACACAAAGAGTGAGAGAGAGACACACACACACAAAGAGTGAGAGAGAGACACACACACACAAAGAGTGAGAGAGAGACACACACACACAAAGAGTGAGAGAGAGACACACACACACAAAGAGTGAGAGAGAGACACACACACACAAAGAGTGAGAGAGAGACACACACACACAAAGAGTGAGAGAGAGACACACACACACAAAGAGTGAGAGAGAGACACACACACACAAAGAGTGAGAGAGAGACACACACACACAAAGAGTGAGAGAGAGACACACACACACAAAGAGTGAGAGAGAGACACACACACACAAAGAGTGAGAGAGAGACACACACACACAAAGAGTGAGAGAGAGACACACACACACAAAGAGTGAGAGAGAGACACACACACACAAAGAGTGAGAGAGAGACACACACACACAAAGAGTGAGAGAGAGACACACACACACAAAGAGTGAGAGAGAGACACACACACACAAAGAGTGAGAGAGAGACACACACACACAAAGAGTGAGAGAGAGACACACACACACACAAAGAGTGAGAGAGAGACACACACACACAAAGAGTGAGAGAGAGACACACACACACACAAAGAGTGAGAGAGAGAGACACACACACAAAGAGTGAGAGAGAGAGACACACACACAAAGAGTGAGAGAGAGCGAGAGACACACATACACGCACACAAAGAGCGAGAGAGAGAGAGAGAGACGCATATCAGTGATACCATTTAGATATCAGTGATACCATTTGGTTAGAGGGAAAGGGAAATAAATCCTAAACATTACTTGTTACTCAAGTCTAAATAACTCAATGCCACAAGGCATTCTCTTTTGTCCAATATAAAATAAGATTAAGTTTCTTTAATTCCCTTATACTGATATTCGTACAGAATTGTGTATTGCTAAAATTTATCAGCATAAAAAAAAAAAAAAAAAGAAAGTGGCATGAAAAATCTTTTTAGGATATCTACAACTGATTGATTCATATTCTACAGCTTATCAACCATTACAGGTTATTTAAAGCCAAAAAATATTTTTAGTTGTAAGAATTTTTTTTTTTTGTGGAGATAATGATCTAGTGATAGTCTTAATTAACCCATAGCACGGAAGAAGAGGTAAATTTATAGATTTCTCAAGAGTATTTGTATATAAGTAAATATAGAGGATCCAATTAGAATTGAAACTCAGCTCTCCAATTAAGAATTCCAATCCATTATACTACCTGCACAACCAAGATTACAGCATCTGGTATCCCAAGCAGTCACCCATATAGGTACTGACCCAGCTAGATTTTTCTTAACTTCAGTGATTGTATGAGAACTGATGTTTCAATGTCATGTGGCCACAAGCAAGATATCTAAAGTGATCCACAGACACACACACACATATATATATATATATAGATATATATATATATATATATATATATATGAGAGAGAAAGAACAGATAGAGTAAAAATCCACTGTTCATTGCATTTACTTTTAGAAAAGTGCTCAAAATGTAGTAGAGCATTATATTTTTATTAGACAATGATAAGTAACTGGTGATTAAATAAAATACAATCATAATATTGAAACATGAAAACTTGTGTAGCGATTTCAAAATGTTTTTATTACAATCTTTCATATATATATATATATGTATGTGTATGTGTGTGTGTGTGTGTGTGTGTGTGTGTGTGTGTGTGTGTGTGTGTGTGTAAGGGTTAGGTAAAGGAAATAACTAGATGTTAGAAACCATGTGCTGGCATGCATACAGTTGTAAGCAAATAATTACCCAATTTACGTTGCACACCAAACATAAGCTTATATATATATTCACCACTAAGACTTGTTTTTTTCTTTTTCTTAAAACTAATGTTCTACATTTTTCCTGTCTGTTCAGGTAGTTCATTAATTGATCACACTAAAACAGAAAACTAGTTTCACTGTCGAGATGAAGAAAGGCCATGCAAAAAAAATTGGTTTAAATAAAAGGTTTAGTGCAATACTAACTAAAGAATATTTTATTTTTTATTCAATATTTTACTGATGTATCTGCATCCATTTTCTCAAGGTACCAAACTATCCCCTCCCCCCCCAGTTAAATTCTGAGAATAGAAAAGTAGCCTAATCCAAAGATACTAAGGAGCTTCCAAATCAGGCAGGGTGGATAACAATCTAAATCTAGAAAATGGCAAATGAACATTCAATCAAAATTAAAACACAATAAACAAATAAATAAATAAATAAATCTAAAATGAAGTCCAAGTCATTCAACTTGAAGGCGGTGTGATGGAAAAGAGAAAATTAATTTAAACAAATTTTCATTTTCAAAGCTGAAAAACAACAATGCTAAAATTGAGAGATTACACATACACCAAAAAAAAGAAAAAATAAAAAAAAATAAAGAAAATAAAGAAAAAATAATGAAAAAAAAAAAAAAAAAAAAAAATCAACCAAGCAACTTACAAGACATTTTGTACTAGATTTAAAAACCAAAAATAAATAAAATCATAGAAAGTTGAAATAACTATTGGAAACATTCAGAAATTGATACAAAAATGTTTGCCTTTGAAAGAGAAAAAAAAAAAAAAAACACAGGATCTTCAAAAATCTCAATTCTCCTGTACAATTTAAAATATCTTTAAGGATAGCCCCAAAATCATTGGATAGAGAAAAATAATGCAAGAATTACAGCAAAATTCTGGATAAGTTAAGAGTTAAATCACTAATGTTATTAGGTTGGTTGCAAAAATAATGTCGTTTTCTCACATAGTAACATATGTGAGAAAACGACATTATTTTTGCACCAACCTAATACGATGAGTTAAAAATAAAAAAAATAAAAAGTTGATTTCTCTTTGAATGTTTCAACATTTGCAGTAGGATTAAAATTCTTAACAAGAATTTGCTGATTTATTTAAAAGTAAATAGAGAAAAAAACATTTACATTTCCACAATCAATATTTCCCTTTTGGCAGTGTGTGTGTGTGTGTGTGTAAAAAAATAAATAAATAAAAAAAAAATAATCAAATTCCCTATTTGTCATTTAAAAAGATCAAAGTGACCAAAATAAATGGATTAAAAAAAAAAAAAAAAAAAAAAAAAAAAGTTACCCTGACTAGATTTCTTGCTTCTAAATGACCTAGATTCTTGCAAAACTGAATCCATAGGAGCATATCTGGACAGATCAACAGTGCATCAGTAATATTAACATCATATTTGCAACCCAAGAATGGGCTTTATCAGGAGACACTGAATGAAATAAGAGCCCAACATATTTCATATTGTTCAACAGGAGGCAAACTTTATCAACTGATTGCTGTACTAGATGGAAGCCATTTTAGATACCCCACCTACCAAAAGTAAGACTACAGCTCCATTTTGTCTTCAATAATTTAGAGTTCCAAATGATAACAGTGTTTGCTGGAGGGTCTTTGGACCTATTGAAAGCATTTTCTACCACAGATTTATGATTGAAGCAAACATTGTGAGGTTAACCGAAATCTATACTTGCAAATTTGTCAAGCCAAATGCTACATTGTCTCCCTCCAAATGCTACATTTCTACACTTTCATCTGTTATGATCATAATTATTACTAACCACCATTTACAGATGTCAAGCTTAAAACAAAATTGACGTAGTCATGCCGAACAAAGCAATTTTCCATAATTTTATAAGTGCATTTTTAGCAGGATCTATGAATGTGGATCTGATTCAATGTTTTTAAATCTGCAAAGCATTGTCTTCTCTCTTTAGGAGGGGGTATAATCCAATGGTTAATAACTGCATTCATGTCTAGGATTTATGGATTGACACCAACAGATTTTGCAAAAGGAAAATCATAAAAATATTTCCAAATTAAAATACAAATGCACACAATTTGAGTTAAAAGAAAGCTATCTTTGTTTCTTATATTTTTGGGAAAAAAAAAAAAAAAAAAAAAAAAAAAAGTTTTCAGACGTCCTTTAGAAAATGATAGTTAAGTGAATCTATTGTAATTAATGGAAGGAAATGGTATTGATAGTTTTTTTTGTCTTGTTATGTAGTAAATGCTATATATATAAATAAAATGTTTGTAGTTGATTGGTTGAATTTTGCCATCATTTTATCATCCAGAGGGCCTGCATGCTTTTTAGGTAAGAAAGAAAGAAAAATTAAACATTCTGGCATTAATTGAGCTATTTCGAAGTTGAATGCTGCTTGAATTCAAATAAAAAAAATTGATGCCACACAACCAACTTTCAAAAAGAAATTAAAAAGATTAAGAATTATTTTTCCACTAAGTAATCATTGTAAAAATTTCTACCAATTTTTGGACTAAAGTGGAACAACCACTTTTATAAAAGCGTAAAGGTTTTATTTAAAAAAAAAAAAAAAAAAAAAAAAAAAAAAAAAAACAAACATTGCAAACTTGTAAGAAAAATTTAGAAAACATTTCGCAGAGAGAGAGAGAGAGAGAGAGAGAGAGAGAGAGAGAGAGAGAGAGAGAGATATATATATATATATATATATATATATATATATATATATATATATATCCGGACAACTACACCACAAAAGTAAGTGGCATTTGCTTTCCAAACATTCTCTAAGACTTATTTATGTGCAAATGGAATGACCTCTTCTAAACAAAGATGGTTTGCACTTTTGCTTTTAGGGCCTTTTTTTTCTTGGTTGGTGAGAAAGGACGTACACTAAATGATAGCGAATAAATAAATAAATTTTTTTTTTTTTTTAAAAATGGTGTACAAGAGGAGGAGCAGTGTTGTTTTATTAGACAAAGTATTGTCAACTACTATTAGCTTTTATTATTAGCCTATCAATTTATGGCACAGTGAGTAGACTGTAAGACTGGAAATAAAGGATCAACTTTAATTGAAATGACATCCCCCTCCCAACTGCCACCGAAGTAAATACCTGAAGAATTTAATACCTCTACAAAAAAAAAAAAAAAAAAAAAAAATGCAAGTCTAACCTATAAACTCCACACACTTTTATTATGTATTTTCTGCTGTTACACGCTCATAGCTTGGCATTTAAATGTGTGCAGGTCATGTAATGATTAGTGGCTTAGAAAGAAATCGGTGACAGGTCAAATTCTGTCAAATTTGGTTACATTGACCTTTGCACAAATACCCTTGAGAAAGGCATGAATCCATCTCTTCTTTCACAAACTTTAAATAGCAGAACAGTCTGAACCCTCTAGCACTAGTTGGCACCTAGTCTAGAAAGACAACTGTGAATCCAGAACCTTATGTAGCGATGGTGAGGCACATACTATACAACCTCCAAAAAAGATCAGAGTTCAAAATTAACTGCAGGGTTGTGAACTGGAGGTCAAATTAAAAAAAAAAAAAAAAAAAAAAAAAAAAAGGAGGCTTCCTAGGAGGAGAAGAGATGTTAGTTTGATCCCAAGGGGAGATTATCTTATTTCTGGCCCTGCACTGTCTACTCCTTGTCCCATAGATTGACAGAAAGAGCTGTCAATGTAAAAAAATAAATAGTCCAACAAATAATAAAGCCTATTGAGAAGAGTAAGGAACTGTATCTTACTGCAAAACATCCTGTACATCAACTCATTAATTCTATTGAAATCCAAGACATTCTGGCTTGGCAAGAGTGTGCAGCAAATAAAATGGCACACTGTCACTTGGCTATTCAAGGACAATTTAGTGAAACTATTTGACAACCAACCAAGATAAAACTTTTAAGAGATTTAACTCCTCACATGTACTTGCTAGTGATACTTATAGGTACCTTCATGAGATTGCTAAAAAGAATATAGCATGACGAAAACAAAACTTTATCATCTAAATGTTTAAGAGGAAAGATCAAAGTATTTTGGGGGTATTTTTTACATTTTTTTAATCATCTCTAACACATCCAAAATGTTTGTTAAAAATCTTATTTAGTCAGCAAAATTGATAGATAATCGATCATGTCAGCCATTTTTTTGCCAATTTATAAAAAAATGAAAATCTCAGTTTGAAATTATAAAAAAAAAAAAAAAAAAAAAAAAAAAAAAAAAAATTTTCAAAACTTTTTTTTTTAAGAAAATTAGAAACGTTTATTTAAAATATTTTGAACCAAGCTTAACTTAGTTTCTGCGCCAAAAAGACGTAGTTTGATAATAAAACAAAGCAGGACATAACCTTTCGTGTCACTTGACAGGTGACGAAAGACATTCATGACGTTTTGATAGCTTACGTGAGGACAATTCCTTCTAAGGAAGGAGAGAAGTGAAGTTATTTAGATTTAAGTAAAATTATTTAGCTCATTATTTTAAGGAAAACTTTCAGTGCTCTAAATTTTTAAAAATTTTTTTTGTACTTAGCTTTCACCTTTACATTTACAATGTTTTATGAAAAATATTAAGAAATTAAAATAAGACTGCTGAAAGTGAGATTAAATTCCATAAGAAAGGAATCTAATTTATAGTTACCTTTCTTATGAAATTTTATCAGAAGTGTACATAAAATACAAATTTAAATTTCATAAGATGATACTGATACCTGTAGTTACCATTCTCAGTTGAAATTGAAAAATCAAATTAACTTCTCCACACATCATTCACAAAAATAAATCTATCTCAAAAGGACATTTACAAAACTGAATGCGGCTTTTAACTAATTTTATATTTTTACAGCTTAAATGTAAAAATCTATTATAATTAAAGAAATAATTGTATTAAAAATTCAGTATTTAAGTTAAATACTAGACAGAAACTCAATCCACGTGACTTTTTTTTTTTATTGCACGCATGATACTTCCGGTCTTCCGTAGATTTGATTTACAGTCTTATTATCGACACAAATTTTTTTTTATATATATATATATATATATATATATATATATATATATATATATATACACACACACACACACACACACTGTTCGTTAGTTTGTAAGAAGCTTTGGAAATTATAATCTGTAAATATATATCTACTTAACAACATTTGTTAAATTCTACAAACTTTTCCCTAATTTTAGAAGAATTAACAATGTAAAAAATATTTCAGAAATAATTGTTTTCAAAATTCATTTTTCATCGAAATATCTTTTTGCTTTCAGACAATATTGTCCATGTTCATTAAAATAAATAAAAGCAATTAAAAGCTTTTGAAATTAAATAATATTTTTGTTTTATTGAGTTTTGTATGTTACAATTCAAAGATGATTTTCAAGTAGAGGTGGTCCAACACACAAAAAAAAAAAAAAAAAAAAAAAAATGATTTGGTTTCCTCAAAGCCTTGTGCTTTTAACTAATATAATCACCTAATCTTCCCAAAATTGAAATTACAGAGTTTTCATACAATTAGATTTTTTTTGAGGGGGGGGGGAAGATAATAAGTTCTATCATTTGTGAATAGTTTCCGAAAGTTTCATTAAAATCCGACAATTATTTTTATTTTTTCCAAATTAATGCAGGTCATACAGAAAAAAAAATGCACTAAAATTTACTAGTTCCTGTGACACAAAGAGAAACAAGCTTTAAAAAAAAAAAAAAAAAAAAAAAAAAAAAAAAAAAAAATATCAAAATTTAGAATGTTCTAAAAAGAAGGAAAAATTTTAAAAAATAAATTAAATACTTTGATCTTTCCTCTTAATAAACATTTAGACACTAAAATTTTGTTTTCAACAAGTTTAGCGTCTTTCATCAAGCTATGCTCTGTTTTTAGCGATCTCATGAAGATACCTATATGCCAATCAATATATAACTTATAAACTTGAAAAGTTGCTAAGAGGAAAAAAAAAAAATATCAATTCTGAAACTAGATAAGAATTGTCTGAAACATTGATAAAAAGCTTTAATTTTTCTTTTAAAATCATCTAAGGATATCAATTGGCAAATGCTAAAACAAACAAAAGTTTAAGGAAAAAAAAAAAAATCTATGAGGAACACTGTAAAAGTAATGCCTTCTATTTATTTATTCATATGAAAACTACAACTGATAAAGTGAGCACAACTGTTGTTGTTTAGAGCAACTTTTTAGTTACAAGACTCTTCTAGTTACTATCGTTCAATAAGAGCTATTTATTTCATGAATTTGCAGGGCCATCCAGAATATGGTTTGTCACATACACATTGCTGAAACACTATTCCACTGCTTAATCTTGCTCAAATCTACTTTTTGGTCTCAAATTATCAGATATCAATGGATGCTATATTTAACCATTGAAAGGAATGCAATGACATAACTTTACTTCATATGCACTTTCTTGTCAGGCACCATTTTACCAAATTGCTGCTCAGCTATGCAACTGATAACTATAAAATGTTATGCCATAATTATTGGTAGTAAGGTTTAATTTCAACTGTCATACCAACATTTACCTATGACATTGTAGGCTAACAAAGTAGGAGGCATTACTTTCAGAGCGATCCTCATTAATGAAAGCATGAAGTCAGCAAATAGAAAAAGTTGCTATCAAAATACCAAAGTCAATCATTAATTCTAAGGCTGATCAAGACAAGGAGACAATTCAGAAAATAAAAATAAACAAGTGCACAAAAACATTAGAAAAGGTCTTAGGTTTTCAAATGAGTCGGATGTTAAAATGTTCCATTGTTCAATAAGAACTCTACAAGACGACGTTCAATGGTGGCAGTCACTTTCTCAGTTTCATTTAGGTAAAAGATGACCAAATAGAAAAAAGAAAAAAAATGGGAGGAGGCATCGTGCAGTTATTAACAACAACAGCTGCAGTAATAGATATTTTCTCTATTATGAGATAAGAAATCTCACCCCCCCCCCACATTCCAAAAATTAATTTTACCGTGGGTAGGTCTACCAAAAAAAAAAAAAAAAAAAAAAAAAAAAAACTAAAATTAAAAAAAAAAAAAAAAAAAACAAACAAATAAAAAATAAAATAAAACCTCTTCATTATAACAATCATAGTAGTAGTAATTTGTGATTTTGTATCGGAACAAATTGGTAGGTTGACCGACCAAGTACTCACTTCAATTACTGGGCCCACATCCCCCTCCTTTGGCGTTTGGTTCTGAAAAAAATAAGAAGGTCCAAAATAGGTTCATGGGAGGTAAGAGACCAAAATATTTAAGGGAGGGCAAATGGGCACATTAGGATAGGGACCCTATATAATAAACAATTACCAATTACATTTTTTTTCCTTTAGTACTTTGTATAACTTATGTTGTATTAAAAATGATATCACTACAATAATTACTTGAAATCAAAACTAAGTTCATATAGCTTTTTTCAAACCCAAGCATGTATATGAAAAATAGATTATCTCAAAATTAGATTTACGAAGAGATTTTTTTTCTAACACTTTTTTAATAACTGATTATTTCAACTTGTTTAATAATCTAAGCAAACAAAACCAAATTTAAATGCAGTAAAAAAAAAAAAAAAAAAAAAAAAAAAAAAAAAGAAGAAGAAAAAAAACAACACACACACACGTAACAAAAAAAAATCTTACATTGTGTCTTAAGCTCAATGGCAAAAAGACACCCATAAAAATAGATTAACCGATTAAATCTGATACCAATTAAATAATCAATACTGATGACCAATTAAAATTAAAAATTATACCTATGGAGAGAAGCTGAGAAATTCTTGGCCCAACTAAGTGATTATATATTATTTATTTCGTCCTTGTGCCAAATCTAAGCTATGCTTAAAAAGCATTTGTTAGCAAGCTTGTCTCACAGATAGCTTATAACCAAGTAGTGAGTTTGATTCTCACAGGATGCTCCATACTATTCACTTATATATTTATATATGCTCTATCCTTGATATTGAGCCCTTTAACCCATGAATGTAGCATACCTTAGAAATACAGACACAAAGATGGTCATGCTAAAACTTTTTCAGCAGCCTTATTTGCTATTATAATTAAGCTTAAAAAGTTAAGTTCCACTATCCCAATAGTCATTTCTATTCATTCATCAATCAGTCACAAAACTCTGGCATATTTAATTTTATAAAAATTTTGAAATTGACGAAAAGGACAATACTGAATTAAAATCTAAGTGATTGCAGAAGGACCATTTTAATAATCAGTATGAAAATGAAATATTCCTCTCTCCATATATATATATATATATATATATATATATATATATATAGATGAGAGAGAGAGAGAGAAAAAAAAGAACCAGAAAACTTTTGTTTAGAATTTTGACAAGAGCCATTATCAGTCAAAGATTTTCAGACAGATAAACACAATGTTTTGTTTTTGTCCCCCCACCCACCCCATTTCATATAATCCAGTCAATGCACAGTTAATGTGGGGGAGGGAACAAAAAGAAAATGATCTCAATGATCATTTTACATGGATAGGTGCCCTTGGGAATGGATCTGCCAAAATGTAAGAATATCAAAAAGTTCCATAGTAGAAAAATCTGATAGATAATCTATAGATATTTGAGAGAAAAAGAAATATGATAGCATTCATATATTAAATAGCAAAAACACTAGCAAAACTTTTTCAAAACAAAAAATTCTAACGTGATTAAGCAAACAACTTTTCTGAAAAAAGGTGATCATTAACAAACCAACCTTTCAGAAAAGTTAACCAGAGCTACCAAATAAAATAGACACAGCCAACACGAGTATCTTATAAATTTTACTTTTCAGGGAGAGGGGATGAAGGAAGCAGTTTTTCTTAGGAGATATGTTGTCCAGTGTTATTATTTATAACCTGAGTTTTAGCACGAAGAAACAAAACATTTTTTACATAATTTCATGCTGCTGATTCTAAAAATTGACCTTAGCTTTTCATGGCTAGCTACTGTTTTCACTGTACTGAAATTTTTGCTCATTTTTAGATAAAAAAGATAAAATTTACAATTTTGGCTTATTGCAAAATTTAGTTAATAAAAAGGTCGTAGAAACCCATTAATTTTCAGGTAGGCCAAGCAATTTATGTCAGTCACCTGAAATAAGCTATTTTTATAAGAAAAAAAGTGTTAGAGAAAAATTTAGAACAGAAATACCAAATTTTCCAATTTATTGCCAAAATTCAAATTAACTGATAAACTTTATCAGTAATAGGCTTTAGCAAACCTGATAATTAAGGTGACATCAAGAAAATGAAACCCTAAAATCTTCTGTTTGATATTCATAAATTTATCCAATCACTTTCATTACTTCACTACGGTAGGAAACAATGTACAACGAGAGCACTTTGTTTTCAGTTGGAAAGAAACTCCAACTAAAGATATCTCAATTGAATGCACCTATTCCATTGTGCATAATACTGCTAGAGTATCAAAAGGGACTTAAAACTTTCTCTTTTCACTACGGAAGGAAACCAAGCACATTGAGAGCATTTTGTTTTCACAGTTGGGAAGAAACTCCAACTAAAGACATTCCAATTGAATGCACCAATTCCATTGTACATGACAGACAAGAAAGAGAACATTTTTATCATAGTTCTTGTTTTATTTCTGCTGTTAGTTTATTAAATGATTTGATGAAAATACTTGTTGGTATTGTTATATTCAGTCATGTTATTTTTAAAGACTTAAGATCTGATTGTTATTACAAAAATAGTATTTCTCAATAAGACCAATATTTGTTGGTTTAAATACGAATTGAGAAGTTTCTATGATTTTATTTTGAGAAATATTGCCATCGGTCAACATTATACATATATAGAAAACAAATGGAAAAAGCCCCCCCATATCACCTGAAGAAGGCCAGAGCAAACATGGTGAATATGGTAATAAAGAGGATGACAACAGTCTGAACAATGTAAATAGTGTAAATACTTACAATACGCAGAAATATAGACAGATGTTAAGTTTTCAAATTAGATACTTTCAAGCTATTCTTAGGGTAAAACAGGCAAGAAGCTTTTTTCAAAGCAATTACTCGTTATAAGATTGAAAGGACCCAAAATAAACTTTAAACTATTACAAGAGAAGCATTTTACTAAAATCGTACTAAAATCAGTAAACAAGTAGGTTTTTTTTATTGTAACCATTAATATAGTGAAAAATAAGATTATCAATCTGAATTTTTCTATTACAGTTCTTTTGGATTATTACTCCCTACCCCTCAGGTTCAACATGTTTAATTCAGATGCATATTAGAAAATGCATATCAGAAATTTAGTCATTTTCAATATACAGCATTAGAAATTCTTACTAAAATGTACTATTTGAGGGGGCCTAATAAAATCAATATCTATACACAATACCAAGAGGAAGTTAAATGCAAGAAGAAAGCTCCATTTTGAAACTGAACTTAAAAATTGGTTTTGCTTTCCAGTCAACTGCCAGTGTTTCATTTATATAAATCACAAATTGGACAAAATTAAAAACTATTTGAAAGAAAAGGGAAGGGAATAACTTAAACATCTCCTTTTCTCCAAATACAATAGTAACTTAGATCATTTAAGATATACTGGAAAAATATGGACATTACACAACTTATCTAGGTATGCATTAAGTTTAAAATGGAAGTTAAAAACTTAAGTTCAAATATTAAAAGAAGCAACAAAAAAGTATACAAATTCACACAGGGACATTTAAAAATAAAATTTAAAAAAAAAAAAAAAAAAAAAAAAAAATAAAAAAAGGAAAAAGCTTCAATTGGCCATTTATAGGAATAAATAAAAGCCCCCTAAAAATTCTAGTTAGATGCAGTAAAGAATTTTTTTTTTTACAAGGTTCAAAAAGTAATACCAATTCCATTGTTTACTTAGAATTTGATAAGCAATCTCTACTCATTGTTCCCTACCATAAAATTGAACCAATTTACACGACATTTTCCCATTCTTTTATGGTCATTATTTTTTTTTATCTTACTTTAAAAAAATAAATAAAAAAGCATCAATATCCAGACAACTTAAAACGATTACTTTGTTACTTATTTTAGTGCATCATTTTACTTATAATTGTTGCCATGTGATGCAAACAATCGGTGTATTATTTAAACAAATTAGCTGGAAATAATCAATAATGCCTTTTTATAGCCATCACTTGTATCACGGTCAACTAAGGCTGTTTTTACATAAGTAGCAAATTAATCGTTCTAAGTAACACAGTTAATCAAAATAAGTACTGCATAATTCATTGATAAAATGATTAAACAGGATTTAAAAAAAAATATCTGTTGTAAATTATTCATGTATTTAGATTTTTTCAAGGGAGTTGGGCGCAGAAGCAGATCTTGAAAACTGGTCTTATTTGTTTATATTTGCTATATTCACTAGGCAAATCAAATAATGGCCAATAATTATTTTCAAATCGAGAGAAGAGTTCAAATAGGCAAAAAAAAAAAGAATTTGAAAGATTTAAATAAAAAAAATAAAAATAAAAAAATGTAGTTGTGGAGATCAGTCACTAACCTGTTTCTCATGAACCTTTTCAACATTCTTGAAAATAAAATATAAACAGATAAAGTAAATGAAGCAATTAGTGAATAAATAAAAAGAACAGATTTGGCTGTGAATAAGTGAAGAAAAAAAAAAAAAAAAACATTTCAGGAAAGATTATTTTGCAAAAATCAGACAAAACATACAAGCTGAAAAAAAAAAAAAAAAAAAAAAAAAAAAAAAATATTAGACAAATATGGGGACGGAGTTTTTCTTTCAATTTTCAAAAACAAAAAGAGAGAGAGAGAGAGACAAGGTATGATTTTTGGACCAGGTTTATGGTGGGGGATGAGATGGGGAAATGAGAGCAAAAAGAAAATGGAGAGGTGATGGGTTTCTTTTTCCTTGTTTAAATTTTAAGTTTTAGCTGAAATATCAAACATTTTAAATCTGTAATTTAAGAGAAAGAGAGAGAGAGAGAGAGAGTGTGTCAAATGTTTCTGCTCGTCAAGTAACAGTTGGTTGTATGGCTGGCTGAAGGTATAAAAAGGAAATTTGTTCCCCCTGCAGCAGTGAATGGTATGGACAGAATGGTAAATGGTGGCGGCAGCAGCAGCAACAGCATTGGCAAGCACAAATTCTGTGATGGCAATAGCAGAATGGCAGAGGCATTAGTAGCAGGGCAAGTGTGGCAATGAAAAAAAAGTTGACTTCTCTTTAAAATGGAAAAAAAAAAAATTTTTTCTTTCAAAAAAAAAAAAAAAAAAAAAAAAAATCTTTTTTAAAAAAAAAAAAAGGGGGGTTTTGGAAGAACGTGTGGAAGCAAGCAACAAGCAAGCAAAAAGTTTCATAAATGACAGATATAGATTATATATAATATATATATATATATATATATATATATATATATATATATATATATATGCGCACGCACACACAACAAAAGACACAAACTACAAGTTTCTTTTTGTTATAGTAAAAAAGTGGTTAAGCATAAAACAAAAACAAATTAGAAGAAATAAACTAGGACTTACAGAACAGCGAGGACAGTGCCACTCCCCATCTGGTATAACTTTTAATGGTGGGTTCAGACAATGGATATGATAAGCAGATGGGCAACTGTCACAACACAGCAGCTCGCCACCATCTTTGCAAACACGGCAAAACTCCATGTGTTCATCCTCCTCCTGTTCCTGAATGCCTTCTCCCTCCTACATGACAGACAGAAACAGACCGCAAGTGACAATCAGTGCAGTGTCAGCCAAGTCAGACACGCGACACAGTAGTGGTAGTAGTAGTAGTAGTAGTAATAATAGTAGTGGTGGTGGTGGTGATATTGGTGGTAGTTGGTGCAAGAAGCCTAAATCGTTGGCTCCCCCACCCCCCCAAGAAAGATTACATAATTAATTCTGTCCGCCCTCCCAAGTAGCCTTGTAATTTTTAAATATCTTTTCCTCTGAAAGTATCTAGATTTAGAAGAAAAAAAAATTACATTTATCATCAAGATAAAAAGCTTTGACAAAAACACTGAAAAAGACTATCCAAAAGCTCTTAAAAGGTAATGCTATAAAGTGTGCCTGTCTTTTACGGACATATCAAGATTAAAGCATTCCCAAATACAGATCAATCACATTTGGACAAGAGATGTAATTCAAGTCTTATGTCCCTTGCTACATCATCATTAGACTATAATCCTTTCTCCCTCTCTCTTAGCCAAGAAAATGAGGATTAATTCTTCAACCTGCTTCCTGATCGTTAAGTTGGTCAGCTTTCAACATTTTGTTGGTGCACCATTCCACAAAACTCAGACCACCGTCACAAAATTCTGCTCAGGTAGAGAATACTTCCTTGGAATTTTCTTTAATTCCTCAAAAAAGCAATTTCATAACTCCTCACCTCCGCCTTTCTTATATTTTCAAAGTAGCAAACTTGTTCCTGGCAGCTAGATCCAGAGACGTGTACACAGAATCCAAGTGAAAAAGTTATCTGATGGCAAACAGAGAAACAGTTCCAGCTGCCAGGTCTTTGATATTTTTAGGGGGAGGGGGAGTTTGTATTTTCTAGCCAAGAGAAGAATTTGTATCTGCTGTATAGAAAATATTTGGAAACTTCTGTTCCACTTTTCAGATCCCAACTTAATTCCATCTCCATCAAGAGAAGAGTAAAATGGGGCCCAGAATAAAAAGAACAGCTATTCATTTCATCAGTGCACTACAGAGCAATGACTTGACTGACCAAATAACAAAGAGAGGGCAGTAAAAAAAAAAAATAAATAAATAAAATAACGATGGACTTTTGACAAAAAGGTATAGATTTAATGTCATATATAATTTTGGTCCAGAAGTGAAAAACGAGAGGAAAAAAAAAGCAAAAAAATAAGAACTAAAAATAGAAATAATAAAACTAACTAGGAAAAATATCCAAATGGAGAAGGGGGAGGGGAAAACATCCCTGGCAGTCTTAAATGTTGGAGGAATAGGAACAAGGGAATTTCATTCAACATGGGGTAGACACGCAAAGCTAAGCAGGTAGAGAAAAGTTCAATCCGGGCCTTTGAACATGGTGTAAACCAAAAAGATACCTCCAAAAGGCTTTTTGCTCAATAATGAAAATGAAAGGCCCAAAAGCTTTTATGACAACATTTCTTTACACTAAATTTGAATA
>OZ010614.1:63105745-63128245 GCA_963932145.1 Acanthosepion lycidas
AATAAATAAAAATTTGGTCAGTTTTATGAAGTGATCTGAGAACTTTTCAGCACCTAACCAGCCTTTTGTCTTAGAATGATGCCTCTTTCAGAATATCTAGAGTGAAATAATTCAAAGTGCAATTGACTTTTTTAATTGCCATTGTTCATCAGGTTTTATTGTTGTTTAGATTTTCTTGTCCATCTTCAAACTCTTCTAGTCTCCCTTTTCACTGCTGCATTTTTTTTTTTTTTTTTTTTACCCACACTTTCAATATCATATTTTGGGTTCTTGTTGGAAGTGAGATTGAGAGAAAAAGGTCAAAAAGAGTAAGAGTAAAAGTAAAAGAGTGGGGTTGTTGTTGTTAACAGTTTTTTGGAATCCACATCTCTCCATACAAATCAGCCTCAGGAAATATCTCCAGTTATTGTGCCACACCCATCAGTTTTAGTACAGGATTTGCCACCTTTCAGCCATGCCTGCCACAAATTGCCCCTGCCAATCCCACCTGTCATAATGATTCAAACAGCAACAGGTTTTCAATGTAAAGTTTCCTTTAATACCAAAGCCTTTTTTTTTTTTTTTTTATGTGGGAGTGGGGATGACTTGCCTCCAGTTTCAGCCAGCTCATAACATCCATTTGTTTATCTGTGTCTGTGGAAACTTAGAGAGAAAAAAAACCAAAAAAAAAAAAAAAAAAAAAAAAAACCATACTTTTGGTTTAAATAAGGCAAGATTTGAACAGGTTTAGGAAATTTTCTTCCTGATGCCATGCAGTACTTCCAAATTTTACTTGCAGGTTTAGGAAAAAAAAAAAAAAAAAAAAAAAATTTCAAAATTTCCTTTATAATTTTTTTCCAGTTTGAAATTGGCCCAATATATTTGGCTTAACTTTTACTACTTGTTTATATATATATATATTAAATAAAACAAAAAATAATTTTTTTTCTTCCAATTATTGACATGCACAAAAAAAAAAAAAAAAAAAAAAAAATTTTTTTTCTTTTTTTTTTTTTTTTTTAAAGTGAATGGGGTAGGGTTGAAGTATATAAAAAAAAAAAAAAAAAAAAAAAAAAAAAAAAAAAAAAAAAGAGCCTTAAGACATTTTCTTGCTTGCCAAAAACATTTTATGCATGCATTGATAAAATTTTTTTTTTTTTGGCCTGGACTGTTTAATAACTGGCCAATCTTGTATATTTAGCAAAGATAAAAATCTTGTACACTTGAGGAATCAATAGCTTTTTTCTCCTTTTTCCTGATGAAAGCATCAAATTTTTTTTTTTTTTTTTTTTTTTAATGAATGAATTTCCTCATTTGCAAAGTATGAAAAAAGCATTAACGAGTTGAACAATGCAAAGAACAAAAAATAGGGCAGGGGTCAAAATCTGTTTTCTCACTTTTCACTTCTCAGCAAGTTTATTTGCGCTTATTAGTTCGAACAAAGCAAGACAAAAAGAAGACTACAAATGGAATGGACCAAGCAGTAGAGGCAGTCTCATTTTGTGATGGTAGTAGTAGTAGTAGTAGTAGTGGAAACAGTAGTAGCGTGGTTCAGGCAAGATGAAGAGTGCTAAACATACAAGCTACTAAGTATGCTTGGAGGGGGCCCCCCTGGACAGGGATTGTTACTCCCTACCCTAAAAGACAGCCATTAATAATCTCTAAATCTACTTTCCCTCAACTGCCCAACAAGCAGATCACAATGCGTTTCTTTTCAGATATATTTAAAAAAAAAAAAAAAAAAAAAAAAAAGCTTGGGTTTTACAAGCTTTTGTTAATTTAAGCAATAAAATGTTAGTCAACATTTCAGTCATAAGGAGAGGGTAATGGAAAATCCTAAGGTCAAAACACTATACTAAAATATCCAGCATGCATTATGTCAATGTGCTTTACAGCTAAAAGCAAAAAAAAAAAAAAAAAAAAAAAAAAGCTTTCATGTAAGCAGAAGGCAATTAAGTGGTCTTAGAATCAAAAAGCTAAAGTCTTAACATTAATGGCAAAGTAAGTGTTTATTCTAAAGAGGAGGAGGAGGATGTAAAATGGCCAGTCAAAGAAATTTGATGCAAAAATCTTCTGATGCAGGATTGGTGCAATTGAAAAATGCACAGAAATCTTAGAAGAATAATTCTAAAAAGGAGCTTCAGTGCGAGACCATAAGAATGAAAAAAAAAAAAAAAAAAAAAGCCATATTTCATCCACTTATTTTTAATCAACTTTTAGCAGTCTCCTCCTCCTCGAAAATATAAATTCCTGTCTCATCTCTCAAAAGAGAGATTAAAATAAGTGGTGGTGCTAATCTTGGAAATGATACAAACGAGTCTACAATCTTTTTTTTTTTTGCTTAAATAGCAAAAATAAAAAAATTACCAAGATTCATTCTGAACACACAAATTCAAATATCAACATTGGTTCCAATAATAGAACAGGAACAGCCAATCTCAAAACATGCCTTATTAAAATGCCCTTTTACAAAGTCTTTTTCATCCAATCATTTCAATTAATATATATATATATATATATATATATATATATATAAGGTTGGTGCAAAAATAATGTCGTTTTCTCACACATGTTAATATGTGAAAAAACATTTTTTGCACCAACCTAATACCCACACAAGAAAGAAAGAGTTTGGCTTCAGTCAAGCCAAGTACAGAGCAACTTTCTAGATCCATAAACAAGCCAAAAGTGAAGGCATTGCCCAATCCCCTAAGATGTATATTTGGTCGTATGTATCACATTCAAGAGAATCAGAATGTAAGCTAAACCATGTGTGCTGAGTTTCACGAGCTTGTAGAAAAGCATTGTTCAAAGAGCACTGTCATCATGGCAGGAGACTCCCCATTAATAGAATTAATATCAATGATAAAGTCAGAATGCTTGTTAATTGAAGAAGGAGAGGAAAAAAAAAAAATGCTCAATTACTGTCAAAGACAAAAAAAAAAAAAAAAAAAAAAAAAATAGAAATAGTTATACTAAGGCGGAGGAGGAGACGCACCACCACCAATACCAAAAATTAAAACAAAAACGGGGGGGGGAATGTACATAATATAAAAAAGGTGGGCAGGCAAATTTTTTTTTTCTCTTGTTAAAATGACTTATTTATAAAAAAATTAAATGACAAAAAGGAAGAATTTAATGAAATCTTCAAAACTCCTGCAGAAAGGAGGTTTTGATGATTTCATTAAATTTTTTTTTTTTTTTGTCATTTAAGGGGGGAGTAGAGAGTATTGACATGAGCATCAGTACATGGAACTTGCACAAGAAAATTTTTTTTTTTTCCTTTTCTTTTTGGCAACAGTCATGCAGTAACGTTGGAGAGGACAGCGCAAATGAACAGGAGCCAATTGAAAAATGAGGAATTTCAATGTCAGACTAAGAAAAGCACTGGGGGTTAAGGAGGGCTGGGAGGAAGGAGTAAAGGAGGGAAGGGCGGAGAGGAAAGGGAGGAGGAAGGGAAGGGGTGGAGGGGGAACAAAAATGAGGTCCAAAAATTTAGCAGCTTGAATTGAAAGTGCAACAGCAGTAGGTCTGTCGGACGGTGGAACAACAAAAAACAAAAACAACAACAACTACACATGAATTTTGTTTGTTTTTTTTTTTTTGGAAAAGGGGAACACAAAAATGGGAAAACAGAAACATCAAGAAAAATTATCAGATTCATAGTTGGAATTTTCCTTTTTTGCAAAAATATGAAAAAGAAAATGAATGAAGATAGAAACATGTCACTAATGTGACATTTATAATCAAAATTTTTTTTTAATGAAAAAAAAATAAATATTTGTCTTTATGCAATTAACTTATGTCACATTAATACAAAGTACAAAAATGTAGTGAATGTCAAATATTTTACCATCATAAACATTGCACACACACACTTATGGTTAAGAAATAGATGACTACTGACCATATACAAATCAGGACAAGTTTTGGTCACATTCATAATGAACTTTAAAAGAATGCATGTTAATGAAGATGACAATCAGAGATAAAAATGAAATAAGTTAGTAAAACTAATTGTGGTGGTGGAAAGTTGTAAGTAAGGTAAGTCACAGTGAGTAACAGTTTTTCTTCACTATTTTGAAGCTGAAGGAGAGAAAAAAAGTCATAAAAAGGCAGCAGCAAACTATTCAACCCATAAAAGAACAGCACAATTTATTTTTTCTAAGTCTGTGCCAGATTTAACAAAAAAAACTTTATGATTTAGAGACTGTAATGTGTTTGCTAATATGCAACTACTAGTTGTGGCATGCCTCCTGACAGTATATAAGGAATACTGTGGGGGCATACAACATAGGGTCTTCCCAGATTTGAGCCACGACAATAATTAGATTTTCAAAGGAAAACAAATAGTATTAAATCAAAGAGAAATGTTAATATATTCTTCAGGGGCTGACTGCCAATTTTGTCATTATATATATATATATATATATATATATATATATAAGTCAACACTTAGAGGCGACAGTCTGTTTCATGCTATATGCAATCGTCAAGTGGCTTGACGATTGCATATAGCATGAAACAGACTGTCGCCTCTAAGTGTTGACTTCTATGTTCACTTTTATATTTACACACGCTCTATCTGATATTGAGCACTTTATTCCATAAATATAGCACACCTTAAGACTATATTTCTTTATATATATATATATATATATATATATATATATATATATATATATATATATATATAAATAAATGTGTAATGGCCTTTAGATTGCATTCATGCATGAAGCAGACTATCGCCATTCAGTGTTGCCTAATTTGCACTTTTATATTTATAGTCACATTTACCCATAAATATAGTATACTGTAAAACTCTATAGATGTCTTTATCTTTAAACATTTGGCCTGACCTGGCCAAGGAGACATATTTCATTCCATCATGCCCATGGGAGTTCGATTGAGAAATGATGAAAAAAAAACCTTCATGCCACAGAAATATCCATAATTGCCCTTAACACTTGCTGCTTGCTGAGCACTCCCTTCCAAAAGGAAAATGGGGGAGGGGCTGATGATTACAACTTAGGAAGAGAAAGAGTGGCTCGATGTTAGAAACGTGCTGTATGGTTTATAGGATAAGAGTAAAGATTCTGGGTTGATGGCTGGGCTGCCTTTTTAAGATTGGGAAAACACTACCATATTGAGGAAAGGCAGTATTACAATAAGGTTAAACAAGTTCTACATTTTAGGGGAAAGAAAGAAAAATATATAGAAATACCAGAGACCACAAAAAAAAAAAAAAAAAAAAAAAATTACAATTTTTTTTCGAAGGCAAAAGCATCACATAAATATGGTTGAAATAAGAGAATAGAATTTTAAAAATATTGACTAAAACTATGAGATTTCTTCATAAAATGAGTTAGACAAAAAGTAGTTAAAAAAAAAAAAAAAAAAAAAAAAAAAATTATTTCCCCAAATATAGTCACATGCTATTATTGACACTCATTGGGGATGGGTTTTTTGGGGTTTTTTTCATACAATCCACCACCACAAATCTAATTTTTTCATTAACTTTTGTAGAATATCAAAAACTTTTCATATTTCAAACATTTCCCTTTTCAATTTTTTATTTTTTTTGCACAAAATCATAAAAAAAAAAATTGCATTTGGAATATATTTTTTTTTCTTTTCCAAAAACTCATCCAATCATATCAGATGTAACAGTAAGCTTTGACATAATTTCACTTTTGCCAAAATTTGAAGAGAAAATCTTTTCAAAATGTCATCATTGTAATGAAGTGGAGGTGCCAGCATAAATGAGAACACAAGACTTGAACCCATCATATTTGGCACTCATTCTGGTACTTTTTCAGTGCCTCTTACCAGATATGCAGACCTCACATTTTCATGTGATGTACGAGAGAGACTACCCTTCCCCTACATACAGAGTAACTGTTTATATAAATGCTTACATCACAAAACTTTCCCATGGCTGTAAACTGGATGCAGATGTGAGGTCACAAGTTTCTCCATTTAGCAGCCAAGACTGACCTCCCAGGTCTATTATAGTATCATACTAAAATGATGAATTTGATGCAAAACAACCTTGGAATGTAGACAGTTTGCCTTTGGTTAAATGATTATTTCAACCCAAGTAGAGATAGCCACTAATTTTTTTTATTTTTCTTTCTTCAGTCTATAAAGAAAAAAAAAAAGTTCAAAAGATAGAAGCAGTTGTAATGGTTTTAAAATGCATCAAATTTCATTGCAAAAAAGCAATTGCATTGATAAAGCAGACCCAGAAATTGCAGTCAGGACTAATGACGTATGAAAATAAGAAAAACAATGTGTAAAGAGATGAAATAGTAGGGGGGGGGATAAGGATTATGACTCAAGCCATCATTTTGTTTCAAATATATGAGAACCATTTGATGATGGAGGGACAAACATTAAAATTATTACAGATTCCAAAAGACATCAAAGCAAGCAGACAAAGATCTGATGCTTAAAAGGCAACTATATTTCACAATGGCAAAAATTGCAACAAATGAAAAAAGCTTACTGTTTTTGGTTTGGTTTGATTTTTTTTTTTTTAGCTTCGGGGGGTGGGGGGGGAAGCTTTAAAATTGAAATTAAATGACATGCAAGATTATAAAAAAGTTACAATTAAAAATAGACAAACATTCAGGGCTCCAAATTTACTTAATTACTTTTTTTTTTTTTTTTTTTTTTTAAAAAGCAAAAATTTTTAAAAGCCATTCAAATGACTAAAGCACATTTTAAAAAGCAAATTTTTATATCAAGATTTAAGCAATCAGATGGCATATGTAATCAGTTAATAAAGCACAAATGGAAGAGGGGGAAAAAATCTAACTACAAAAAGGAGCCCTGTAGAAAAAAAGAAAAGAAAAGAGAAAGGGGATATTTGAAACAGACCAAGTATATTTATCTCTTCAAATTTTTCCACTCCTTATATTAATTACATAACCTCATATTTCATTATCCATTTATCCATAAATAATATCTAGTTTTTTTTTTTTTTTTTTTAAATTGTTAAATCATTCTCCTTATATTAAAAAAAAAAAAAAAAAATCAACTGGATTCATTTATTTTAAAGTTTATAGCAAATACCAATTATGATTCTCATATTCATCTCTTCCAATTTTTTTTTTTTTTTTATTTTATTTTATTTATTTATTTATTTTGTTCCTTCACAGATACACTATCTGAAAATAGATATGTATTTCAACCAAAACCTTATAGGAGAGAGAAATGAATCCAATTAACTGACAGATTTGGAAGGTATTAACTATTTTCCTATCAAAATACAATCAGCCATACAATTTTTTTTAACACTTTATAGCTCACTGAAGGCTTATATTTAGAAAAGACACCCCTCCGATTAATAAAAATATATACAAAAAGAGCATATAAAAAAAAAAAAAAAAAAAAAAAAAAAAAGTTCAACTAGGAATGGTAAGCTTCTTCAGGAATAATGTATTAAGCAGTAAAACCTGGATGGCAAATCCAAAAAGCAAATTAAGACAAAGCAAGCAAAGCCTTAGGAAAAAACCATCAACATTACACTATATCTGAAGAAGGTTAATTATCTAGTTGAAAAGATCATATTAATAATAGTCTAAGTGGAAAAAAAAAATAAAATAAAAAATAATCTAAAAACCAGATTGTCAAGATTAAATCAAGATAATGAGTGAAAGCAACAGATATACTTTTGCTTTTTTTTTGCCAACCAGTACCCCACCTCCGACGTTTCAATAGCTTCACCAAATCACAATTAAGTTCTATTTACAGTTCTAGTTTTACAAAGTGCAAAGATAGTAATTTTTGATGAACAGTAAAATGAAGGGTGCATGTAATAAATATTAGATGATCAATTCAGAGACATAAACTTGGGCTAGATCAAAGTACAGGATTAATAGAGAGGGAGAGAGAGAGAGAGAGAGAGAAAGCAAAATAGTAGGGTACAAACACAGTGAGGACAGCTCCATTTCCCTTCGGGGGCTTCTTCCAACTCAGGGTCTAGACAGACGAGATGGTAAGCCCTTGGACACGTGTCACACAGAATGATTTCACCACCCTGCTGACACACCTCACAGTAATCCTGATGGTCAGTCTTGAAATTGCAGGGAGGAGGAGAAAAAAAAAAAAAAAAAAAAAAAAAAAAGAAAAAAAAGAAAAAAAAAGAAAAGAGAAAAGGGGAAAAAAATGTATTAATTTAAGACAAACAGGTAAAAAGATTCTAATCATAATCAACAGTTATAAAATTAAAAACAAACTGAGCAGTCAATGGTTTTGCTAGCACAAAGTCACAAGCTATTATGGCCTGGCCTTGTTCAAATTGCTCATCTTCAGATTATTTGTTCACTCTCGCTCCCAGAAACTGTATCTAAGGTTCACTCAACATAACCCACCTGCAGTTTATACTGCAACTAGGTGAGTGTTGAACACATGTAAATGAACCAGAGCAAGTATCTGTGACAGGAATTGGCTACTTGTCCGAGCAGGCAGGTGTGCTCAGTAAACGAGAGTAGACAGCCATTACACTTAAGATGGAATGAAATGTTGTTTCCTAGCATTTGTGTAATAAACACTATTTCCAAAACCACTTGTTTCCAAATATTTTTAAACAGTTTGTATTATTTAAAGTTCCCAACTCATCCAAGAAGCCCTAAAGTGGGGGTGGGGGTACACAACCATTGAATGAACAAAAAAAAAAAAAAAAAAAAAAAAAAAAAAAACTTTTCAGCACCCCCTCATTATATATCTAAACCTTAGACCCTAGCTAGCAATTCATTAAGAAAACAATCCTAAACACCAGCAATATGTGCTAAATTTGAGATTGGAGGAAGAAAAGTTTCATTCAAAATGTCATGTCAAACAAAATAAATCCACTCACCTCGTAACCTTCTCCATCGCCATCATCAGGGTACTTGCTAGTTGTTTTGGTTTTCTTTTTCTTCGTTTTTGTTCGTTTCGTTTTCTTTCGACCCGCACTTGCCTCAGCTTTGCTATCACTGATAATGCTGGCTTCTTCCAGTTGACGTTCAAATTCTTCATCACTTGTATTGAAGCCGGTGTCATCATCATCCTGAGAGAGAAAGAAAAATATATGTGACCCTTACAAGATATTAGGATGTTCAAGGGAAGAGATTTTTTTTTGGTGGGACACAAACCATAACAAACACACACAGAGTCAATCAACAAGTCTATTACTAGAGGATTAAGTAAAATGCTCATTAAGAAATAGCATATTAATAACAACAAATAAATGTTCAACTTATCTCCCTAGCGAATAGGTTTACAGATATGGTATCTCCTCATCAGGGCAGTTGAGATTAAAATTTTTCTATCGAACTTCATATCCATGAAAGTCAGTCACACACACATTATACAGGGTGCAATGGTTAAATTGTAGTCTAAATTAGGCAAAAATGAAAATAACATTGACATCTTGTTTAAACAGATATATTTACCAAAATTACAGAAAAATATCTTAATACTAAAGAGTAAATTTATTCAATAAACTTTCCACTGGCTTCAACCATGGCCTCCAGGTGACTGGAATCTTCAGTAACTCTTCTGAATGGTCTCCTTGTTTAAGTTGGTGAATGCTGCCATAATACTTGCCTTCAGTTCATCATTTTGTCTGTCATTGGTTCAACTATATCCCACGCATAATAATCAAGGGAGTTGCAGTCTGGGAAATTAGATGACCAGATGTAGGGGGTGATGTGGTTGCAGAAATTGTTTGACAGCCATGATTGGGTTCTCCTGCTTGTGGGACATGATGCATAGTCCTGTTGCCAGACATAGGACCTACCAGCAGCCACCCTCTTGAGACAGGGCAGCACTGCACCCTCAAGGCACTTGATGTAGGCCTCTCTATTGAGCCAGAGACCCTCACCAACAAATTCGGGAGTTCTTAACTTATCAGAATAATCAGAGTGAGTTTTTCAAGCTGTCGACCCATCATAATCACCATTAGATTCATCCAACTTTTTCCAAACCCTCTGCACTGTCTTCAGATCGACATCAGAGCACTCAGAAATGTTTGTAATGGAGCTTCTGGCACAAATGCCAAGCAGTACAGCATGCAGTTTCCAAATTTATGGCTGAGTGAATTGCATCATGGTGCTCTTTTTCTTACAGATGGTGCCCAACTGACCCTACTATACTGTGCAGTCAACAAAATTAACAAACAACATGCATGCACAAAATTAAAAATATAAAATTGCAAAAGGTTACCCATTGCCCCATATATTTTAGTGAAGGCTAACTTTACAGTGGACAAGCCAAGCCTTTCATACTCAGTTTTCCCATATACAAACTGTGCAACAACTTACAATGAGAATTACTGGAATATGCTAAAAATAATTTAAAAGGTGCCAAAGTTATGACCATTCAAAGTTCATAAAAATTCATGTGCGTCTGGATAAAAAAAAAAATTAAGAAAAAATAAAAAGTATTTTAACAGTGTATAACCGAAGATGCAGGTTTCAAACAAGCTAAAAATTATAAATGTTATTTCATTTAGGTAATCTTTGAGTAAAAGATAATGCTAATAGAATCAATTTTTAGATCCAGCCAGCCTAAACATTGCGAAAATTTCATTACCAAAAACAAAATCATAAAAATATGACACAGAAGGTCAAATTGGTTTCATTTCAACACCTTGTGACCTCTTCTTATACTTCAATAACAGGGAGATGACGCTAATTCCCTCCTTCCCCAGTGGTACCTCAATAAAAATTTTTAAAAAATTAAAAAAAAAAAATAAAAAATAAATAAATAAATAAATAAAAATTATGAAAAATTTTTTTAAAATATCTATATTTAAATGTAAAACAGCCACAATCACAATTTGACACTGGCAAAAACAGGTCAAAATTATACCATACTGAACTTGCCATAAAAAAGTATCCTTTGGTGGTACATTTACTAATTTTGGGATGAGAAATTCAACAAAACTTTATTCACTGTCATATCAATACATTTTGTAATATATGCATCTCATTTCGAAAATGTTTTTGAAATGATGTAATTTTCAACTTGTCAAAGAGAATACACTAATGTCTACAAAAAAAACTTACAAAGGTTTTTTTTTTTTTTTTTTTTTTAACTTTTGCAAAAGGAAAACAAATACTTTATAATGGTGCTTTAAACTTATTCAGTTTTAAACTAATAAGCAAAACATTTCTGGTCATCATGAATAATTCTCCTGCACTTCATGACTTGCCAACTTTGTAAGCCACTAATATGGCTAATATTTCTGAAAACACTCCATATCCAGCTATCACACCAAAGTCCCATCTGAAGACAAGTGTTGATTCTATATATGCAATTACTTAAATTATATCTAATAAAATAACATAATCAGAAATAATTGTCGAACAATCCTTTTCATAATGTGTTATCAATGTTTACATTAAGGTACATTTCGTGAACAGATATGATCATTTAGGAAAGATCAAAGATTTGTTGTTTATAAACAGTATATCTGACTTTGCTAACCAGACTCTTCTTTGTGGCTGAATGGTTAACAGCACATCAGATCAAATGACAGTTCCCATTGGGGTTACAGGTTTGATTCCTGTCAGAGAAGCATATATTTTCTACGAAATTTCTCAAACATCCAGGCTGCTAAATGTAATTAATACAATATAAAAAAAAAAAAAATCATTTACTTAAATTGTACTTAATAAAATAACGTACAAACTATATATATATATATATATATATATATATATATCTCTCTAATATTTACATCCCAAAACATGACATTATTGGGACAGATTATTGTGGGAACAAACTTGCAGAATGGAAAATACCTTAAACTTGCAGAATGGAAAATACCTTAAACTTGCAGAATGGAAAATACCTTAAACTTGCAGAATGGAAAATACCTTAAACTTGCAGAATGGAAAATACCTTAAACTTGCAGAATGGAAAATACCTTAAACTTGCAGAATGGAAAATACCTTAAACTTGCAGAATGGAAAATACCTTAACAATTAGTACATTTGAGAAGTGTGTGTGTGTGGGAGGGAGAGAAATAGATTAGTTAGTTTTCAAGTCTACACTGACATATCAACATGCAACTACATGGAGAAAAAGAAAAAAGTGTTGGGAGGAGGAAAGAAAGAAAGTACTACTACTATTACTTACCGTACTAGCCTTCCTTCGCTTTTTCTTTTTAGTAATCTTGATTTTCAGAGGAGCCACAGCTTTCTTTGATTTACTCTTTTTGGACTTAGAAGGGCTGCTCTCCTCTGCGGCTTCACTACCCTCGCCATCCTGGTTATCACGTAAAACTGCATCCAGCTGTTCATCTTCAATGGCTGAGAAAGAAAAAGAAAAAAAAATGTAAACAGAAAATAAATTGGTCCAAAAGCAGATAAAAGACAAATAACAGATTCAATAAATGGATAAAGAAAACCTCTGACCCTAGGAAAATACAAGCACTTTAGTGGAACGATTTTGTAACATCAGAAAAGAAAAGCAGCCTATGATTCATTTTTAAGACAGACAAAATGGTTTGACCATGCAATCTATTTAGCCTGCCTTCCACATATTATAGTTTATTCCTAATGTGGGGAGCAAGGCCATTCAATAAATTATGTAAGAGAATTACGTTGAACCCAGCATCTTCAACAAGCAGCAATTGAACACAGTAGACAAGTTCAGATACCTGGAAGAAACTCTTTCCTGAACTTTTGTCATTGATGATGAAGAGCATAGCAGACTCATTAAGGTTGTTACCATCCTCAACAGTCTCCACAAAAATATGAGAACAGAAGAGGCATCACTCTAGAGACGATTAAAATCCCTGCTCCATGACAATGAAGCATGGATTGCATACCAAATGACATGCAAGTAAGCTGAACTACTTCCATACCATTCACCTCAGGAAGATTCTTGGTATTAAAAAGCAAGAAAATTATTCTCGACTTTGAAGTTCACATAACTCTTCTACAGTTAATGCCAGCAAGGTAAACACACCCAAAGAGGACAGATTGAATTTTACCAGCATATCAAACACCTGTAGGCCATTTAATGCTGAGACTAAATTTTTTACTCAGGAACGTTTCAAAACAACTTAAGTAGTGAGTTTTACAAGTGTTTCCAAAACATCGTAAATTGTATAGTTCAAGATATTTCAAAATGCCTCAAGCTGCATGGTTTGGGAGTATTTCAAAACTTAAATTGTATGATTCAGAATCCAAGCTCTATTTTTCTATAAATTTTTTTTTTTTTTTTTTTTTTTTTCAGATATCCTATTATTTGGGCAGTAGGTACATTTTTGAAGTGCATATTAAGATTTTGTGCTTGGTAATAGTTGTGTTATTTTTTGTGCTTTTTACATTCTATCAAGATATGTTTGACAAACTGATTGCAGTGAGTACACCAAAGGGTAGTTTCTGCCTTGAGCATGTGAATATATATATATTTATATATATATATATATATATATATATATATATATATATATATATATATATATATATATATAAAAAATGTGTGTGTGCTCTCAAAGAGGACAAAAAAGACAAACTGAAGGCCTTCACATCAATCATAAAATGTGAAAATGGATATTAGAATATGCAGAAGTTTGTAAGTGATCCAAGACCAACAAGGCTGCAAGAAAACAATGCAAGGAAACCAGAAAGACAATGCCATCAAATCTCCCACTGCTGCCTGCATTCCCTGCCGATGTTACCAAAAACATGTCCTTATGTGGATACAAATAGCACAGTCACAAAGACCAACAATCCCAAGATGACTAAATGGCTCTCATAGAGATGACAAATGATGTCAGTATAATTTCTATTTTCCTTTAACTACAGATTATTTTGTATCAGATTAATCTGTCAAGAGACCTTTCAAAACTGATCTCTGAGCTTATAACAATGGCCGATAACAGATTTAGGGGCCTACGAAGAACAACTCACCTCGCTGTTTGGCTTTGGATTTGTGAGGATTCTTCTCACAGAATTCTCTCCATTTTGCAGCAACAATGGTGACCAATTTGGCCATGGCAATCTTGGGATTCTCTTTTGTGATTAGAGGTCGGATAAACTGGCTGAATGCTTTGTAATTGTTTAGGGTCTGGTAGTCTTCAGCACAGAATTCTACATCAACATTATTGAGACCATACTCGGCACAAATTTCATCAGAGGTTTTCTCCTGAAAAATGTAAAAAAATAAAAATAAAATAAAAAACCAAAAAACAAAGCAAAATGATAATGAGAACAGTTTTTTTTTTTTTTTTTTACTAGGTATTCATGTATATAGACATCTATCAGTCTGCAGAGATTATGGATTCTACGAGGGTGGCTAGCTAACCTTTGTTCAAGTATATTTGTGTTTCTTCAAGAGCCAAAGAGCAAACTTGTAGTTTATACCACAAACATGCTGAGCTGATCTTAAGTACAATTTCTGGAAGACCTGCTGTGATCAGTACACTCAAACACTTAGCACAAATTCACAAGCCATCATGGCTAACACAAATATCAACAGCTTCCTAGCAGTTTCGTCTACCTAATAATTTCATACACAAAGCTTGAACTGACTTATGGCTTGGTTTTCATATAAAACATAGGTTATATATAGAATCTCCAATATTACGAGAATAAATAGAAAATAAAACCTTTAGAAGGAAGAAAAGAAAAAAAAGTAAAGTTTTCCTGTTTACATTATAAATTATTTACATGCAAACTATTGTCCATATCTGTTGTTGTTGTTATCATGTTTCAACCATTGTACCCTCCAGCCATCATCAGGAGTATGTCAATCTGGATAACCTACATGGAATTTTGAACCAAACCCTTTATTTAATCTATAGGGGTAGAACATTCTCATTCCGCTGTCCATGTTTAGGAATATCTTGTCTGGAAGGAGAACAATCAACCCCCATAGAGTAATTAAAGGGTTCAGTACAAAATTTCTATAGGCCACCCAGATTAGCAAACACCAGATAAAGGCTGGAAGACACAATGACCAAATTGGGATAATAATAACAACAAAGATGATGATAATAGTCCACATGTAAATAATAACACATTCCAGAAATTACATTCAACATGTTCCTTAACGAACCTAACCCATCATCATCCCAATTTATGACAGGCGGATTTCTCTGGAGAAATTTTTGAAAACGTCAAGTAAAATTTGTAAAGAAATAAGAGTAACTTAAGTTGTACTTTGCTTCAATAAAGGCCATAAGGAAAAATAACCAAGTGTCTAAGCTTAGTTTTATTATCAATTCATTTTTACATATATATTTCATTCTTCTTGAGTTTTAAAACCCATTCAAATGACATGCCTGGATTTAAAAATAAATTTTTGCCTCACTTACAATCAAGGCAAAAGAAAGTTCAAGATGAACAAAACATTGCAATTATTGATGACCAAATAAAGAACAAAAATTCAATACCCGTTCTTGAATTTTGGCCTTTTTCTTCTTCTCCTTTGGAGAAATTTCTTCACTATCATGGTCAGACTGCTGAACAATGGAGTCACTATCCTAAAAGAAAAATGCAAAACATTTACTTTCAAATATTGCAAAGAAAACAGGGAAAAAATATAAAATAAAAAACTTGTTTATAGTCAGAAATGAAGCTGAGAAAGGCATAAAATTTTAGCTGCTATTGGATACATTAACCCTTTGAGCTCTGCACTCCTGAACAATTTTTACCCTTCGCCTGAGATTCCAAGTCAAAATTTGCAAATAATTACCATGTAATGTTTCACAGTAGATATAAAAATAGTCACAAGTGTTCACCCACCGTTCAGCCGGGGACTGGGCATTATGTCATTTTTTTCTCTACCACCAGTAAGGCAGTGACCAGGGCTCAAAGTGTTAAACCAAAATATTACAGCAATATAACATCACTTAAGATCTACAAGTGTCTCCGTTACAAACTAAAAACCATGAGAAAAAAAATGGTCAATGAACAAACTGAAGACCGACAGAAGAAATTCTAACTGGAAGTTTTTAAAACTCACCAATATTTAAATGGGTCATACAAGATCCTTTATTTACAGAGTTTATAATTATCCTAAAATTGTGTCATGACAGGATGGTCAAAACAATTGATTTAAATTGCTTAATACATCACAATGACAACTTTTTTTTTTTTTTTTTTTTGTCATTACCATTTATGCCAGTACAAAACAATTGCTTCTGTAATATACAATTATGACAACTTTTTTAAAATAAAGGTTTATGCTATAGTTTGCATTGTGTCAGTTCTAATAGTCTCTAGCCAAAGAATACCAAGGAGATTTTTTTTTGGGGGGGGGGGTGCTGGTTTGCAGAAAATTTTTTCACACTGACCTCTCCTCCACTGTCCATTGGCCTTATCACCTTTTTCTTCTTCTTGGAACGCTTCTTCTTTTCACTGGCATCTTTAGACTTCTTCTTTTTCGATCGTTTCTCGGTAATGACTTCAGGAGTCGACATTGTGACGTCTTCACCTCCTCCAACATCTTCAGTTTCTTCCTCTTCTAAAAATGCAAACAAAGAGAAATTCAATATATATGTAGGTTTTTGGCATTTTTAAAAATGCATATGAATGTCAAACAAAATCTAATGACAGGAACTGGACATCCTCAAAATTTCCATTAGAATAAAAACAAAAGAAAAAGGAAAGAGAAACAGGAACTAATGATAGTGTTGCAATATGAACTCAACAATTAAAAAATTCTTAGCAAAAGCTTTAATCAGTGTTCCATACAGAAAAAGAAATTAGGGACATAAAATGGTTCACATCACTTAAAAAAAAAAAAAAAAAAAAATTCCAACCACACCACAGACAGAATTTCTTAAATAAGCTAGAGACAAAAATGGATGGGAAAGAAAAACTGGAGCTGAAAATATCCTTTACTAAAATTAAATTCCTCTACTCAAAGTAAACATTATCCAAAAATGACAGTTTTTAAATCAATCCAAAAACAAATTTTGCATTGTGAATAATGATCTTAAAATGTATCACTTATTCACATCCCAACTTTAAAAGAACTTTTAAATTATGTATAGTAAATGAAATGAAAATTAAGTGGAAAAACAATACACGGAATTTTCAATTTTTCTTGTCCATTAAAATACACACACACACACACATTTTGGGTGGGGGGAATCCAAGAAATTAGAAACTGAAAATTTTAATACATTTATTTATAGAAAAAATTCAGAACCCTATTAAGAAGAAAAAAAAAAAAAAAAAAAGTCAAAATTTCATAAAAAAGGTGATTGATATACCATCCAGGAAAAAAAGTTTTCCACTGATGGATTTTGTATTCACTTATCAGAAAACCTATAATTTTGTCATATACAAAAATTATATATTTCATATCTTATTCATTAATTTTTTTTTTTTCTTTTTAGCACATATAAAGTTTAATAAAAAGCAATCCAAAATGATAAAATCTTTGGAATTGAAATGATCCTGAGCAGCCAATTAATAAAAAGAGAGATAAGTAGTTGATGGTAAAGCTTTCAAGAGGAAATAAATGTTGTTCACAAGGGGGGGGGGGGGGGGGGGGGAGATGTTAATGTTTAGGAAAAGGGGGGAAAAAAACAGCAAGTTGTAGAAAATAGGAAGCAGTAAGCAGAGATTAATGGAGACAGAGGCAATGCATTTGGTGACTTCAAAGTAGCCAAAGATACACAGTGATGAAGCAAAGAGAACAATTCACAAGAATTTAGCAAAATGGAGAAAGAAAAAGAAAAAAAAGGCATAAAAGAAAAAGAAAAAAAAGGCATAAAAGAAAAAGAAAAAAAAGGCATAAAAGAAAAAGAAAAAAAAGGCATAAAAGAAAAAGAAAAAAAAGGCATAAAAGAAAAAGAAAAAAAAGGCATAAAAGAAAAAGAAAAAAAAGGCATAAAAGAAAAAGAAAAAAAAGGCATAAAAGAAAAAGAAAAAAAAGGCATAAAAGAAAAAGAAAAAAAAGGCATAAAAGAAAAAGAAAAAAAAGGCATAAAAGAAAAAGAAAAAAAAGGCATAAAAGAAAAAGAAAAAAAAGGCATAAAAGAAAAAGAAAAAAAAGGCATAAAAGAAAAAGAAAAAAAAGGCATAAAAGAAAAAGAAAAAAAAGGCATAAAAGAAAAAGAAAAAAAAGGCATAAAAGAAAAAGAAAAAAAAGGCATAAAAGAAAAAGAAAAAAAAGGCATAAAAGAAAAAGAAAAAAAAGGCATAAAAGAAAAAGAAAAAAAAGGCATAAAAGAAAAAGAAAAAAAAGGCATAAAAGAAAAAGAAAAAAAAGGCATAAAAGAAAAAGAAAAAAAAGGCATAAAAGAAAAAGAAAAAAAAGGCATAAAAGAAAAAGAAAAAAAGGCATAAAAGAAAAAGAAAAAAAAGGCATAAAAGAAAAAGAAAAAAAAGGCATAAAAGAAAAAGAAAAAAAAGGCATAAAAGAAAAAGAAAAAAAAGGCATAAAAGAAAAAGAAAAAAAAGGCATAAAAGAAAAAGAAAAAAAAGGCATAAAAGAAAAAGAAAAAAAAGGCATAAAAGAAAAAGAAAAAAAAGGCATAAAAGAAAAAGAAAAAAAGGCATAAAAGAAAAAGAAAAAAAAGGCATAAAAGAAAAAGAAAAAGGCATAAAAGAAAAAGAAAAAAAAGGCATAAAAGAAAAAGAAAAAAAAGGCATAAAAGAAAAAGAAAAAAAAGGCATAAAAGAAAAAAAAAAAAAAAAGGCATAAAAGAAAAAGAAAAAAAAGGCATAAAAGAAAAAGAAAAAAAGGCATAAAAGAAAAGATTGCAATGGTAAGCATTTCTGTGAAACGTGATGAGAAAAGAATTTGATAGAAAACTTCACCCAAGCCATCCATTAGAGGTGGGAGGGGGGGGTCACATGATGGAATACAAACAGGAAAAATAGAAAGTAGTATCAATTATAAAAAAAAAAAAAAAAAAAAAAAAAAAAAAGTCTTTCAGGTTTATTAAAAGAAATCCTTTCTCCTATTCCCATCATCAGATTCTCAAATGTTAACGTGTTCCATTTTGTAAATACTGAATCCTTATAAAATTTACATGAAAAATTGCTACAAAGACATGATTTACCATCCTGATAAGCAAATTGCAATATTTCTTATACCTATTAAGAATGAATCAAAAAAGTTGCTCAAAATCCACCCTATTGGGCAGCAGAGTCCTCTTGATTGGGCCTTCATCGCAATAGGTAGGGAGGAGTAGATGTGATAGGCAACAATAAACTACAAAACTCAAAATTTATCACTGCATTTAAGTATTGCATTAATATTCAAGGTTATCTTTTAAGAGTTAAAATGATAATTCATCTGCCACCACTTAATTTAAAGACAATTTGATAAACATAGGTCATTACTTTCCATATAAATTTCCAAATTTATTTCCAAGTTAGAAAAATTGTTATCATACAAAAAAAAAAAAAAAAAAAAAAAAAATCTAGTAAAATTGCTTGATATATTGGGTTACAGCCTCTAAAAGTGAAGTTGAAAAAGTGTGACACACTGACATTCATGTTTATTATATAAAAGACATAACTATCAATAACTCAAATTTGTTAAAAAAAAAAAAAGAAAGAAAAAAAAAGAAAAGAAAATTCAATGTCACTTCTCAGATAAGGGTGTGGTTTCTAAAGGGAGACAATTCAATTATCCAAATCAAAAATGGCAATTTAATACTTAAAAGCCATTATTGGTACATTTGTAAATGTTTATACAAGAGATAAAGGATTTCTCTGTTCACTTTTCAAGTGACATCTAAACTGACAAAAGAATACGTAGAAAAGAATTTGCATGTTATCAAATCAATACATGTGCATACAAATTGAACAGGGGTGGCAGGGTAGCAAAATAAACAATTATCCACAAGTTAAAAAAAAATTCAAAACAGACAATAATGCAATATTTATATCATTTGATGTTAAAGTTTTCGAAATAATGAAAAGATCAATTAAATAAAGATGACCAGCTTTTAATGGGGGGGGGGAAGGGAGTTCAGTCTTCAAACAAATAAAAATACCAATATAAAATTGACAATTGTTCTTTGGACAATTTTAGCTGGGAAATACATTTGAATGAATTTCAAAGGAAACACCATTAATTTCATGTAGATTCTATCAGTAGAAGTGCAAGGGATTTGCCAATAAGATTCAGATCAGATTTCAATTACAAACCACATGCAGCAATGCATAAATCTACAATTAAAACACAGAACCAAGCATTTCATTTAAAAATAAATAAAAATATATATATAATAGGGGCAGATCTATACTGCACTGCCCACCCCAATGAAGAGAACACTACTTATTCTTTTAAGCAAAAGAGAAAGAAAAGAAAAAAACAAAACATTGACTCAAGCAGAAAAGATACTTCTAGACAGTAGAAAACATGGACAATATTTGGTGGAAGCAGCAGCAACAAGTGGTTAAGCATGCAAAATCTAAAGTGTACAGCTATAGCAGCAAACCAACAGTTTGGGCCATTTCAAAAGTTCCTGAGAGAGAGAGAGAGGTGGGAAAGAAAATGCTTAGATTTGCTAAATGATCAACATGAACAGCTTTCTCTCTCTCTCTCTCTCTCTCGTGATAGATAATTGATATTATACACCACCCCCACCATCGCTGTGCATTAAAATAGTTTTTAAATCATTTCCCACCAAAGCAAGCAGATGATTGGCTTTGGTTAAAAAAAAAAAAAAAAAAAAAAAAATTATTTACAATTTACAATTTTGTTGGTTAGGCTCTGCTGCAAATGATAGCATAGAGAGAAGAGATAAACTTTACAAGGTGAAAGTGAGGATAAAAAGCCTCAGAGCTGGAGAAAGAGAAAAGAGAGGGAGAAAGAAAAGAGAGGTAAAAAAAAAAAAAAAAAAAAAAAAAATTTTAATGAGACAATCTAAGCTTGCAGATGAACATCCCATGCAATTTTTCCACAGACTTGAGGGCATGATGGGGTGTGTAGGCAAATAACAAATAGAGGAACAAACAAATCAAAAATGTGACCACACAGGACAGTACAACCGAAACAAGATTCTTTATATAAATATATAAGAAAAAAAAAAAAAAAAAATTTTTTTTTTTTTTTTTTAAATTTCCCAAGTGACTAACAATTTAAAATGACATACCAAGACAGTGCACATTTGCTACTACCAATGGAATAATTGTAATAATGATACAAGAAATAGGAATCAGTACTTACGAACAGGTAACACACACTCAGATTCCGGTCGCTCCTCGTCCTCCTCCTGCTCACCCATCTCATCTTCAAGGAGAGGTGTAGGGAGCAGGGGAGGAGGAGGTGTAGCAGACTGAGATTGCGAAGAGGTGGATGGTGGGGGTTGTTCCAACTCTGAAAATTGGTATAAGTATCAGTTTCAACCATCACCCAGTCGATATTGTCATGAACAGAGGGATTCTTCTTTAGCTTAAGATTTCCAAAGGGTGGGTGTGTGTGGGTGTGTGTGGGTGTGTGTATATGTTATGCAGGGATGTGAAGGTGTGGTTGCATGTGTGTTGGTGTGAACAAGTGCATAAAATAAGAAAAGTATCTACAGAAATTAGAAAGAAGATCAGAGAACTGCACTGAATTTAGTGCTGCTCTCAAAAGAAGAAAACCACGGCAATACAACGTGGCACATGAGACCGCATCGAAATGGCATGTGAAGCACATTTGGCAGGTAATGTTTGAAATGTTTTAAATATTCAGATAGGCGACACTGAATAGAGAAAATATTTTGGCTGCTACTGATCAATTTGTAAGGGATAAGGTACTTTTAAGTACCCCTTAAATAAGGAATACAGACATATACTAAGCATTTCCAGGTCATTATCCATAAAAAAGAAAAATCTTAAGGACAACTAATTAAAACAATTCTTTCTGCAAAAGAAACTGCAAAGATGCTTACTGTCTTTCTGCGATTGAACTATTTAAAAAAAAAAAAAAAAAAAAAAAAAAAATTTTTTTCAAGATGAAAAGATTAGCCCCCACCGCCCAACTCTTAAAAACTTCAGCTCAGTTGGAGCAACTGCAGTGATGATTTAAAGCTTTGTAGGAGTTCAAAAAACACCTATCTCCTCCTCCAAGGTATCTTTTCAAGTAGTGTGGGTTCTAATCAATTAATCAGAACCTCATTTCTCACACAGTTCAATGAAAACAAACAAAATAGAAAAATAAGCAAAATGCTAATGAAATGGACAAATAAGCCAAGTCAGTATTAACAAATTAAGCAATTATTAGCCCCCATTCCCAAAGGATTTATAGAATCCTTTCAAAAGTGTCTTAATTTCTATAGTAAACCCTTTACCTACTTGCAAAGGGATACTTCATGATATATAAAACAAAACAAAACAAACCCTATTTACTTCAAGAAGAGGGATTCAGAGAAGTTTCCAATTGCTGCTGCTCAACTGGCAAAATCTCTGGCAGCAAAAGACAAAAGTATTTTTTTTGCTTTCAAAACAAAGTAATCAGATGCATTTCTATACAACTTATGTGCCTTAGTGGTTTTTGCCCAGGTTTGTACAGAAAACCCAAAATGCAATTTAGTCTTGCACAAAATAACATTTTCTTTGG